>VDFB02086312.1:41502-90983 GCA_007258455.2 Sequoia sempervirens
CAATCAAGAAATTGGGAAAATAGGCAGAAATTCCGTTGTAATGAAAGATCGTTGCAAACCATAGGATATAACTGCTCACATGATTTCCCATGCATAAACTAATACATTTCTTTTTAGAAGTTTAATCCCCGAGGATATTAGCAGCTGGCCAACCATGAGCCAAATAAATCTACAATTTTGATGCAAGAAAACAATTTTAAAAAATAGACTTAGATTTAAGAAGGTGTATAATTGCTCACATGATGCCCAATGTATAAACTAATACCCTTTTTTCTCATTGAAAACATTAGTCTCCGCCTTAAGAGGCAGGGACTAAAAATGAGGTTAGAATATCATAAAAAATGTTCTAAATAAAAATACAAACATCATGAACTTTCCTCAAGAAAAGGGAGAGTAATTTACTACCAAGTAGGTGCTAATTGTAGTATCCTCCAACAAATCTAATTTCTTACGATATCTCTATCATAACCTAGAAACAATTTTCAATCTAGATACTAATCATGCATCCACTAATAAATACTTGTAAAGCAATTAATCCTATAAAATAAAGTGGAAACAAGAGGATGAAATAAGTATCAATATTGGAAACACATAAAAATTTATAATAAAGGGTAAAACACTAGGAGGTGTAGACAAAGAAGACGAAAAATTGAATGAACAAGACTTGTGGAGAGAATAAGGGCAAGATATGATAAGAATATGGCAGTATACAAAAATAGATGAGAGAATGGGGATAAAAATTCTAATACAAGTGGAAACTAAATATTATAATAGCAAGGAAAGAGAGAAAAAAGGGCATAAGGGCCACTCCATGATCCAAAATGGCTCAAATAAAACTCTAAGAAAATCTCCAAAGAAAGAGAAAGAATCCAAACGGTTGGAAGGAAAAATATTCAATAAAGCACAAGAATAATAGTATAAGAGAAATGATGATTTTTGATGGGTGTAATTAGAGGAAAATGGGTATATTTATATATTTTTAATGTGTTTTTGGAAAATAAGAGAAAAAAATTTATTATTTAATTCATATATATTTTACCACCAAAATTTGGGGAGGTTAGGCACATGTATGAAGGATAATTTTCAAGGGTTGCTAATATTCCACTAAAGGGAATCCCTAAAATTTAATGCTAGGAGCCTTAAAATTTTAGGAAATTTGGATAAGGGATAAATAAGGCCAAAAGAAGTGGTTTATACAAAAAGGATTCCCAAAATATGAAAAATAAGGATAATAGTGTACAAAGATGGGTAACTCACACTAATGATCAACATAAAAATTAAATGCTAGGTGGGTGGGATATATATCACACAAGAAGGATAAACATGATGGTAAAATGGTGCAAGAGCACCTAGCTTCATTTTGGTAAATATGGTGCAATATTGGGGTTTTGGGTGTTTTGAGTCATAGTTGATATAATAAGGTCTATTTAGACGATTTATGAATTTTTTAGGTTCATGGGGTCAGTTTGAGTAAAAGTTGTCAAGTTTGTGTAAATGTTGTAAATGTTGCATTAACAACTTTGCAATTTTGGTTGTTTTGAGAAGTTGAATAGTCACAAGTTCAAAAGATAGTTGAGAACCATTGTGTATTAGTTTTTTAAGTTTAAATATGCTTGAAAACTTTGAGGGAAGGATTTGTTGGAAGATTTGGTGTTCAAGCAATAATAGAAACTTCATTTTCTACTATTTTCAGTGTAAATTTGCTGCTACAATATTCTATATGATTCCGTATTGAGTGATTATGGACTAAAATGCATTGAATTCGATGGAGGCATGAAATAACTCTATTTTGGCTTTGATTTGAGTTGATTTCATAAAGTTTGAAGGTTTTTATAGCCAATTTACTGAAAACAGGTTGAAAACCCTGATTTTGAGGGTTTGAGAGTGTAAATATGGAATAAAAGACCATTCCACCCATGGGAATCTCTGCATCAAATTGGTATTAGAGCATAGGTTTTGATGATTTGAAGGAAAGAGGTTGAAGTTTGAAGAAGGAAAAGTTGCAATTTGAAGAAGGAAAGATGCCTCCAAAAGGTAGTGCAGTCATTGCTAGGGAAATACGGATGATGAAGGAGTCTCAAGAAGCTCTTTTAGCCAGACTTACAACATTGGAAACAAACCAAAGAAGAGGTAAGGCCACTAAATATGAGAGTGACTGAGAGGAAGAGGGTGAGAATGAAAACCATCAAAGAGGAGTCCAAGGTGATGATGAGTTGGACCCTAATGAAAGAAGGATGGTTAAGATGTTGAAGGCTGCCAGATGAGATGTTTCTGAAGTCATGAAAATGGAATCGCCCATGTATAGTGGGAAGATGGATAGTGAAGAAGTGTTGTATTGGATTGATGCACTAGACAACTGCTGTGAGTACAAGGAGGTAGTAGAAGAACAAAAGTTAAAGTTTGCAAAAACTAGGTTGAAAGGCCCTGCCCTAACTTGGTGGAACTATGTATAGGAAGAGAGAGTGAAAAAGGACAAAGCAAAAATAAATTCATGGGATAGGATGGTTTCTAAGGAGAAGAGTCAATTCTTGCCCGGTAAAGTTATGCAATCCAAACTTTTAGAAAGTTGCAGGATCTCAAGCAAAAAGAAATGGATGTTATGGCCTATACAAAGGAATTTCACAAATTGAGCATTAGAGCAGGTCATGTTGAGGATGAAATTGAAAAGGTAGCAAGGTATATAACTAGATTGAGATTCCAAATTCAAGATGAAATGAGTACCTAGAATGGTTAAATAATGTTTTTAGATGGTTGTTAGAGCAGAAGAAAAGTTGAAAAGAAGGCAGGAGAGACAAGGTAGAGGTAGAGGCAGCAATAATAGGGGAAGAGGTTCAATTTCTACTCCAAGGTAGTTTGATGAGAACCAAGAAGATGCAAACAAAGGTCAAGAACAAGTTGTTGATCAAAGAGGTTGTTTGCGAGGAGGTAGATTAGGATTTAGGGGTAGATTTGGTGGTCAAGGAATGCATTTACTAGAAGGTGCTATCAATGCAACAAATTTGGACATCAAGCATGGTAGTGCAAGGAAGATCAAGCTTCTAGTTCACATGGAGGAGAAAAGAGAGTTCAATTGGTGTAAGAAGATGATAATGAGGGAGTAAGCACTCCATCACAATATGCTGCTCCTAAAGTTGGAGAATCTCTGATGGTAAGAAGGACTCTCATCCAGGCATCAAAGGAAAAGGAGCCATCACCAAGGAGAACACTCTTCAAAACCACTTGCAAGTGCATGGGAAAGGTATGTAAGGTTGTAGCTGATTTAGGTAGTACTGATAATATGGTGTCCATTGAAATGGTTAAGAAACTAAAATTTCCTAGAATACCACGTAGTACTCCTTACAAAGTTTCTTGGTTGAATGAGGGTCAACGTGTTTTGGTAAATGAGCAAGCTTGGGTTGAGTTAAATATAGGAGGATTTAAGGATAGGATTCTATGTGATGTGTTGCCTATGGCTGTATGCCATATGTTGTTGGGGAGACCATGGCAATTTGATAGGCAAGCAATGTATGATGGGAGAAAAAACACCTATGTGATAAACAAGGATGAATTCTCCTTTACTTTGACACCCTTGAAAGAGGGTGATAAAGGGAAGACCATGAAACCTAATGTAATGATGGTTGGAAGGAAAGAATTAATAAAGGTAGGAGAGAATATGGAGGTTGCAGCCACTTCAAGACTTGAAGGTACCAAGACAATAGAGGTGAAGAATGATCTGAGTTTGAAGGGAAATGACATTGAGTTGGTGTCAAAATTTGAGTTATTGAAGGTAAAGGATGAATTAATTTTGGGGATGCAAGTTGGTTTGAGAAGCATGTTGATGTGATGATGGAAAGAGTGTTTTGTTATTTGTTTTCAAAAGAGGTTGATGGTCATTAAATTTCTATCAACTCAGAGGTTTGTAAACCTGATAAAGTAGCAGTCCTAGAGACAAAGCATTAGATGGGAAAGGTGGAAAACAAGGGTGAAGAGATCAAGGGTAAGCTGCAAGAGGAGAAGAGAAAATTCAAACATACACCAAAGAAGAAAAGCAAGGGAGTTAATTACAAGCATGGAAGAGGGTTGGTAGTAGATAAAGAGACAAGTTTAACAACAGTTTCAAGTGAAAGAAAGAGCATCAATCATCTACAAAACAAACTTCTACAATTGAAGCATTACTTGAGTGCCATAGAGTTCAACAAGACAAAGGATGATGCATGTTTTCAATTTTTGGTTCATTGGAAGGGATTTCCTGAGGTAGTAAACACTTGGAGGTCAAAGTATGATGTGGTCAAGCATGATTCTGTTGTTGCATAGTCCTCAAGGGGACTTGAGTCAATTTTTTTCCTAAGTGTATGGTGTAGGGGCACCTAGCTTCATTTTGGTAAATATGGTCCAATGTTGGGGTTTGTTCTGAGTCATAGTTGATATAATAAGGTCTATTTAGACCATTTATGATGTTTTTAGGTTCATGGGGTCAGTTTGAGTAAAAGTTGTCAAGTTTGTGTAAATGTTGCATTAGCAACTTTGTAATTTTTGGTTGTTTTGAGAAGTTGAATGGTCACAAGTTCAAAAGATAGTTGTAAACCATTGTGTTTTAGTTTTTTAAGTTTAAATATGCTTGAAAACTTTGAGGGAAGGTCTCATTGGAAGATTTGGTGTCCAAGCAATAATAGAAACTTCATTTTCTGCAATTATCAGTGTAAATTTGTTGCTACAACATTTTGTACAATTATGTACTGAATGATTATGGACTAAAATGCATTGAATTCGATGGAGGCATGAACTAACTCTATTTTGGCTTTGATTTGAGTTGATTTCATAAAGTTTGAAGGTTTTTATAGCCAATTTACTAAAAACGGGTTGAAAACCCTGATTTTGAGGGTTTGAGAGTGTAAATATGGAATAAAATACCATTCCACCGATGGGAATCTCTGCATCATAAAAAGACATGAAAATGGGACACACAAGCACATAGGGAGAACAAAATCCTTTGCAATGCTAAGCTAGGTATAACAAGAGCTAAATAAGGATGTACATGTCTAAAAAATAGTGAATAAGGTCTAAAATAAGGATAAAAATACACACAAGTGGGAACACTTAAAATGATGGTAAAACATGATAAAAGAAGTTGTATAGTATATAATTTAAATTATTAATATTAGTGTAGATTTTTATTTCCTTTTCTTATGTTTTTCCTACACTTATAATAAGTTTATTAGTAATAAAGTGAATATTAATTAGGTGAGTGGGTTGTTGAGGTGTCACCATATTCTAAGGGAGATATTTTTTATTTTTGGACTTCTTTGTGGTATCTCCCTATTGGTTGGGTTTTCCACCTCTACCCTCTCTTTGAGTCTTTTTGTTCTCACTACATAGCTTGTATATCTGGTTGATTCAACAATGTCTCTATAGGAGATCTTAATGAAAATTTATCATCTTGACTTTTTTCACATCTCATAATTCTTTGGTATATTTTAATTTATGTATTTACATAAATTTTATAGCTTAAATATCTCTTAAATAGAATCCCTAGCTTATTCACCTATTTCCATATTCCTAACATGGTATGAAAGTAAAAATTTTAAGATTTTTGAGTTCTAGAGTTCCTAATTGAAAGATTAGAGTTTTCTTTTGTAATATCTTGTAAATTCTTGTATTATGTTCTCTTTCATTTTTAAAATAATCTACATAATAAGAAAATATTTATGAAGATTTGTTAAATATCATGGCACATGTGGGTTTTGCAAATATTTGGGTGATTGAAACACTTATAGTTATATTAGTTGTATTTTTATATATTCCAATATATCTAAGAGGCTTGAGAAAGTTAATATTTTTTGTTTTCACTGTATTTGGAGATGATATGATACAATAGCAAACAAGGGTTTGAAGACTAGATCTATCAAAATTCTTGATTCTAGAGAATTTTTCAAAGGCTAGAAGGACCTCACCATTGAGTTCAAAAAGCCCCAAAACCATAATTTTTATATAATATTTTATTAATTTTAGTGTTGGGAGAATTCAAGAAAAAAGCTACCAATAATGTTATATTACCTTCCCAACATACAATTTGAGGCATTATTTTTCTATATATTAGAAAGGTACTAAACAAGCGAAGTAAGAGATATAAGAACCAAGGAGAGAAGAAATAGTATCATAAAAATTTCATGATGTTCTTTGTGTTCCTTCCTTGTCAACTAATATCCTATATGTCTACCTCTAGGAGCAGATTTAATTGATATGTAGTTGTCATCAGTGAACTACATATTGTGTCTATAGTTGTGGAAAAGTAGATAATAAATATATGCTCTATCATTTTTTTCATTTTGTTCCTTTTCTTTGTAAATTATTTTAACTCTATACTTGAATAAAAAAATTGAAAATTTTATTAAAAAAATACACTAAGGTGTACCTAGAAATATCATTAATAAAAGTCAAAACATACTAGACTATACTAAAAAGATGAATGTGAAAATGCACCAAAAAAATCACTATGTAATAACTCCAAAATATATGAGGCTCTCCTACATTGTCACTTGTCAAACTTCTCCTCTAAATGCTTTCCAAGAATGCATCCTTAAAAAATTCCATTGGAAAAATTAATAGTAGGTAAGCATGATATCATGTCATGTTGGCTAATTTGATGTAAGTAGTGGTAGTTCAAGTGGCCAAACCGATGATCACATAAATTTCTCACTCCATTTGAATAAGTAAAGTTATCAAAGGAAATATTTTTGGATATTTCAAGACTTGATGCCTTCTTACACTCTATCTCTATTGTTTTTTTTAAATGTGACATGATCGACATTTCAAACCAATTAAAAATATAAGTGCTCTAGGGGTAGAACTATCACAAATTATTGAGCACAAAAGTAGAATGTTATCTTATTTTAATAGTACTCCTATGCATAATAATAAATATCATGAATTTTCAAATGATCCTCAAGGTGTTACCAATGAAGAGGAAGTCCCTAAGATCCTAGACTCCTTACTAGTTAAAATACATATGGATATAGTTTCATTTAAAACTTCTCTACTTATAAATGGATGGCTTGTCCACAATTTTATGCTAGACTCAAGAACATATAACAAATTATGCCCCTTGAAATCATGAACTTGTAAGTTCTAAAAAATTACATGAATATTTTTCAAGTGTTCTATTATGGATTCCGAAGAGGTGCAAGTGATTAGTGTAGTCAATATAGTGGAATTCCAATTGTTATATCATTGAGATTTTTTGGTGTAATATTTTATTCACCTTAGATATATTCTAGATCCTAAGTGTGACATTACACATGTTTAGTAATTTTAATTAGGATAATTAGGATATTTATTTATTCTCACCTAATAAGATAATAATGACATGTATATACCTTAACTTGTGGTACACAAGAGCAACTATTACCTTATCAACTCTTGATTGATGGTAGTTGAGTGCCACCTCTATTTAGTGAAGGTCATCTTTGTATTATTCAATTTGAGTGAATTGATCCATTGATTAATAGTTCAACTCTTGACTTCATAGTTAAATTGAGTTAACAAATCCACTTAATAGTATTTAAAATCATTACCATTTGACATGTCATCTCCTTGAGTCTTGTATACAATTAACGTATTTATATGCAATTCATACATTCATTTTATGTTTATTTGAATGATTTTATCCCATTATTGATTTCTTATACATTATAATAATTTAAGTTATTGTATTTTATATTAGTTTTCTTACTTGTAGCTATTGTAACTTTATTCATGCACCTAACTTTAGTCTTGTGTAATTGGACTCCCCATAAATACTACAAGAATAAAAGAGAAAAATCCATGATGGATATGTGCCATGTAGAATGGAAATAAATACAATGCAATATGTGAGAAAGGAATTATAAAGAAAAATATTTATTTACAAGGAAGTGTATAATATAAGTGTATGTCCAAGAGATCAAGCATAGAAATGATGGAGATGAAAGAATCAAGAGATTATCTAAGTGTTTTTATATCCATGGTAGAAAGGCCATATGTGTGTGAGCCATAAATATAAAAAAATCTATAGGGACAAAATAATTAGGACTAATATTAGGCTTAAGACAATATTTTGAATTAGTATTGCATTAATTTTCTCTAATAATAAGATCACCAACTTGGAAAGAGAGGGAGACAGAGAGGGAGACCATTTTGGTTATAAGAATGTATAAATTACATTTTATATACATTAAGGTGTTCCAAAGTAATTACATAGATTTCATCAAAAAATTATTTTTCTTGAAGATGACACTTATGCTATGTGATATCATCAATGATCTTGTAAAGGAAGATGTGAAGAAAAGAAAATTTGGTGTCCAAAAGAATAATGATCTTAGTACCATATATGAGAGAGTATGGAGTGGTACCAATGGGAGTAAAAATTCTTATTATATAACCAAATAGTAGAAGAGCCTTAATTATTCTAATTTTAATTACTTCTATCGACAATCTTTTTTTAAATATATTTAATGGTTTTGTTTGAAGATTTAGTCTATTTATTAGACTCTTGATAATAAGATCTAGAAAAATGATGTTGAATATGAAATATATTAAGGAAATTACTCACTTAATATTTTTGAAAGATAAACTATTATAAAATGAAATCTAAAGGATTATTGAACCAAGAGATAATATCATCCATAACAAAGATAAAAAACTTTTACCAATGGTGGATTTGGCAGGGTCTCTGCCCACTTAGTGAAGTAGTCAATAACTATAATGATAAATTTATGACTGTTAGAGGAAGGAGGTGTAATATTACCCACTAATTCAAGACCCCAAATAGAGAAAGGAAATCATGAGGTAGGACATTAAAATTCTAGTGTAAGGGAGAATATATGGTAATCATTCTACTAGTATTGAGTATATTTCTTAGAAAAATTATTGGAGTATTGAGCATTATTTTACCAATAGAACTCCATATGTATAATTTTTTGGACAAAATTGCATCACTAAATTTACCTACATAGGCACCAAAGTGTGCCTTTTGAAATGCAACATCAATTTCTACCTTTATCAAGTAACAAAGGAGAATGTCAATGTACATGAAAATATAACTTCCAGCAAGGATAATGAAATGAACACTGTTCTTATGAATAAAAATGTGAAGTTTTTGTAAGAATTAGGAAAAATTTACCTTTTTATGATAGGAATAGATATTAGAGTACCATTAACATTCACCAAATTTGTTCACATGGAAAAAGTAAAGTTAGTTGAAGAAGAGTATATATCATTAATGGAAAGAGAAAATAGAGTGTGAATGAGGAACTAAAATTTATTGGTGAAATTGATAATTAGCATGAGAGAAGAGAAGTAACACTAACCAAAATGTAAACATGATTATTTTCCTTATGAGGAATATCATCAATAGTATAAGAGGAGAAATAATCCTAGAGATTAAGGTCATGATAGAGAATTTTTTATTACTTGGCTTGATATGAACCTAAAAAATAGCAAAATAATAACTATAAACCACTATAGATGTGAGTAGAAATAATTATAAGAGAAATAGTGGCATGCAACACTATAATTAGAGATTCAAACATAAAAATATTACTTTAGAAAAAAAAATTAAAGAAGAAAGGAATGGGGTCACTTGTAGAAGGAACAAGAACAACACATGCTTCTAAACCTATCTTATATAAAATGCATTAAAGAACATCTAACAAGGATGCTCAAATTTAATGAAAATAACATTCTCATCAATAAAAGTGATGAATACGAGGGAAGAGGAAGGGGAAGGAGAATTATTAAGGTGGCCAACCAAATATTGGCCCTTAATTAAAATCTGAGCAATAAATTTTAGATCAAATTTGGTAATAAATATGACCCACCTAAAAACTAACCTAGAAATATTTATCTTAGGAATAATATTCTTAAGAGGATCATGTTTGATAATGACAATTTTATTAGAGTGAATCATGTAATGTCAAAGATTTTAAGTGGTGAAGACAATAGCTAGGCATTATTTTTCAATAGGTGTGTAATGTTTCTTAAAGTCTATTGAAGTGTGGCTAACATAATAAATATCATGTTCTATACCATCATCATTAAGTTAGGTAATAATAGAAACAAAATCATAATTAGTGGTAGGCATATAAATGATAAAGAGAACATACAAGAAGAACAAGAAAAATAATATGGGAAGACTTAAAATAGTTGTTGATGCATATTTATTTTCTTGCATTTAGTTATTTACTTTATTGCATATTATACAACTAAGATAGGATATTCTTACTTAAGTTGGTATCTAGCTGGGTAGGTCTTATCTCCTTTGGAGAGGTATTATGCATTCATGCAATGAATCATTTGATTAGACTTTGTGTGTTTGATATGTACTACACTTATGTACCACATCTTCTTTATCCCATATTGGTTGGGAGAACTTCCCACTTGCTAGCGTATTTTATATGTTCCCACTTCTATCTCATTCTTGAGAATCCATTGCACATCCATCTCATTGTAATACATCTCTCCTTTTACATTATATATATATATATATATTGATAGTATTGCAACCAATATTCTGCAATAGTTATCACATTACATTCTATAATATTTAATTTTCTTTGTGTTTTTTCTATTTTGGTCAATCTTACCGTTAATATCTTAGTTTTTTTACCCCATTGGAAAATTTAACATAGCATCAAAGCATAATTTTACCAAATCTTACCTAGTATCAAATATTTTTTATTAATTCAAGGCATTTACCATTTGTATCAAGGAACAAACATTCATGTTCATGGCCATGTGTTATAGGTTGGTTTTGGCGAGTAATGGAGTAGATTGGAGGTCACCATTAC
This sequence comes from Sequoia sempervirens, assembly GCA_007258455.2. Lineage (NCBI taxonomy): Eukaryota > Viridiplantae > Streptophyta > Pinopsida > Cupressales > Cupressaceae > Sequoia > Sequoia sempervirens. Next base: position 52,305 of record VDFB02086312.1, read on the forward strand.
ATACAAAATATAAAAGAAAATTCCTTTTTCCTTTTATTTAATTTGGATTAGAAATTGGAGGCAAGATATATGAAGTTTAAATATGGATGTGTGTGATATTCTAAAGGTTAGTCAACTTCTGGTTTGTTTTCAGTCAAATCTAAAACTACAAAGAATTTAAAGCATTCCAAAAGCATAGGAACTTCTATCAAATAATAATTTTTTATAAATTTTCTTGAGACCCTTGTAGCGTAAAAAATTGTACTCCTTTTTAGGTGAAAGTACAATTTCACACTCTATTTGGAACCATTTACATCAATTCATTTAGACATTCCCTAGCCCTAAATTTTCCTATCAACCCAAGAGAATGTGTCTAACGGTACCTTAGAAAACATCCTATCAATTAAACATCATCAAACTGACCTCACCAAGTGCCTTCACCATGAAAATGTCTTAATTTTAGTAGACTCTAAAGACCCAAGTAAAATTTTGCTGTGTGAGAAAGCCAATCTAGGGCACACTGTAAATGAGGGTTAAAACTATCAAGGTCATTAAAGCATATAAATCAAACCCTAATAAACAATGAAGCACAAATAAGCATAAAGACATAAAAACATAAAGCAATATTACCATGAAATCTTCATGCCACCATTGATTCACCTTCATTGCACTTCTCCATTTTGCTTGAATAAGATAATTGCCCTCAGATTTTTGAGTATGCAAATAGGCCTAATGACAATGACAAAGAAAAATATTGAAGATTCTAATTGACTATGGATGCACTTGACTTGATGCTGATAAACTTGATAGCAAGATAGCATAAGATTTCATAAGCTTATGTAGATCGCTTGTAGATTGCTTGTAGATTGCTTGTCAAAATGACAATGACAAGGTCTTTTATAAGAAGACAATTTTGAATGAAGGGCTAAGATTGAAACTCAATAATCAATGGCCAAGAATGAAATTTGTAGTATGGACTAGGGTTAGGGAAAATGATAAGGATTGACAGTCAAGATTAAATTATAAATAATTTAATCAAGGGTGGAGGTTAATTGAGACGTGGATAGATAAAGACTTGATGTGGAAGATAAGATTGGCATGGAAAAAGTGGTGATAGGAGATTAAATAATAATAAAATTATTTAATTTAGGCGGCCAATGAATAATTAAATAATTAAAAATACTTATTTAATTATAGAGGAATGTGACAAAGATAACCTTTTGAATTAAATAATAATTTAATTCAAAATTTAAGAGAGTGAACCAAATTAAATAAAAAAAATTTATTTAATTTATGACAGAAGAGGCTAATGAATAATTAAATAATTAAAATAATTATTTAATTATAATGGAAAGTGATAAATAATTAAATAAATAAATATTTATTTAATTTTAGAAAGAAAAGGACTTAATTAGTGACATAATTAAATAAATAAATTTATTTAATTAATTAATGGAGGAAAATAAAGAAAGCAATGAACTAATTAAATAATTAAAATTATTTAATTAATAGAAGACATATGACATTAGAAAATAATTAAATAATTAACATTATTTAATTATTAAGAATGACAAGGTGGACAATGATGAAGAAATTAGGAGTCGTAGGCCTTAGGACAATTTTTAGTGTCTACATTTTCCCCCTCTTTGATACAATGTTGTTTATCACGTTGTGTCAAAGAAATTCAGTCAAAACATGTCCCAGTGTGAATAAGACGAGGAAGGATGACGAGGAGGTAATGATATGCCCCCTCGAGAGGACAGGCAGGTTCAAAGAACATGAGTGTGCTCTTGAAATGGATGAGAAAACTAGATGATGAAGGATAGAATAAATGTTAGCATGAAGGATATGAATGTTAGAATAGAAGAAGAACTTCAATATTTTTCCAGATAAATAATAGGCCTTGCATTTAATAATTACTGGGTAGTATAATGTGACAAATGGAAAACAAACACCATGGTATGACATAGACCAAGGTGTGCAAGGTCATCCACTTGTAAAAAAATTTGTCGCAAACAAGGAATGTCCCGACTCATACTAAGGGCCAAGTTGCCCCAGTCTTTTTGCCAAGACAATCCACAAACAACAATAAAAAAGAGTCATGAGACATCATCGCTCCTCTAAATCCTTCATGGGACATCATCAAGGAAGCTAGTAACTTGACTCAAAGACAAATTAATAAAAAGATAAGACAAAACAAAACAACAAAGTCAACATCCATTCAAAATGTTTTCCAAAATATGATTGTTTGGTGTTTAGTTGACTAGGTGATTGACGTGTTGATTGTTTGACAAAACCTAGTTTCAGGAGAGGAAACATTTCATATAAGACATCAAGTCTTGTTTCAATCATGTGACCACTTGTATAAGGAAAATGACTGATTTTGACTAAATGACAATGTCTGGTTTCAGGAAGGACACATCCTATTTAAGACAAGTTGACTGTTTTGACAATTTGTTTGTTTTGACTAAGTGACTTTGTTGACCACTTTATCTCGTTGATGTGTGACTTATCTAATGTTTTGATGACTGTTCATGTCTAAGTTGATAATGTCTAATTTATTATGACTGACACGACAAACCCTAAAGGAATGACCTAAGTGGCCTCGAGGGGTCATCGATAGATGACCTTTCCTATGTAACAATGCAAAGAGACCTTGTAGTTCGAAATTCCATGATTGTTTTATTTACAAAGGACAGAGTCATGATTTTATTTGACCAAACCTAAGAAGACTGGCCTAATGCCTCAGGGGCTCATTGACAGATGGCCTTGCCTATGTTTAGTCATAGAGGGAACATAGTTCGACTGGACTTGGATTGACATGTCTGACTTTGACTTTATTTTTGGAATTTTTGTAAGTTATTTGGATGTTTTTGTATTTTTGACATGTTTTAATTTTTCATTTCTTTTTGTGGTTTATTTGATTTTTTTTTCTTTTGATAGTTTTATGATTTTTTTGTCTTTTTGAGGAATATTTGTTTTTTTGTCTTTTTAGATGAAAAATACCTCTTGATAATAAGTGTAAGATCCAGTGGCGTAGGTCAAGTATTTTCCCTAGTTGAGTATAAGACCAATTTATTAGGGGTGAAAGGGAAGGGGATATGAAAAGGTGAAAGGGCGCAGGATGTCAATCATTCTAGGTTATGGAAAGGACAACCATTTATTATGGGTGATATGGGAAAGACGAATGATGGGGAAAAGTCAGATTGGAATGATGGTAGAAAACAAAGCAAAGTCAACTACACATGGCACATGTTTTTTAGGTTTTCACCATGGTACTTATCCAAAGCACCACTGAAGTGGTTTTCATTATTTGAAGAATTATTTTTCTTTACTATTTTTTTCATTGTTTTTATTTTTTTGGTGTTACCAAGATGCTTGTTTGCCATGTTTTCATCAAGGTAATGATTTTTTTATTTTTCTATATTTTTTGTATTTTTTAGACAAGACTTTTAGAAGCTATGTGTAGAATTTGTGTAGGTGTATACTATTGATTGGTTCTTACAAGGGTTCCCCTTTAGAATTTGAAAGTTGGTATGCTCTTGATCCAAAGACTACTATGACAATATAGGTTCCCAAGCAATTCAACTTGAACTTCCCTGACTTCTCCCGCTCTGCTTAATTCTTAGGGTTTTCCATTAAGACAAGGTCACCAATGTCAAAACGTCGATTCAAGACTTTCTTATTGTAGCTACATCAAAGATGATTTTGATATGCTTGAAGATGATCCAATGCTTTCTATCTCCATTCATCTAACAATTCAAAATCATGTAGCCTTGATACTTGGTATTCCTCATTGTCAATATGCCCTTGCATGGATACCTCTAGGGAAGGAAGTTTGAACTCAATAGGTAAGATAGCTTCAAAATCGAAGACTAGGAAATATGGAGTGGCACTAGTAGGAGTGCGTATGCAAGTGCGGTAGGCCCATAAGGCAGGATTAAGTTGAAGGTGCTAGCCATGACTAGCGCCATTGACAATATTTTTAAGGATTCTAAGGATTATTTTGTTAGAAACCTTGGATTGGTTGTTACCTTATGGGTGGTATGGAGTGGAGAAATAGTGTTGGATGTGAGATTTCTCACAGATTTGGTAGACTTCTTGATTTTTGAATGGTCAACCGTTATTAGTGATAATGAACTAAGGAACACCATATTGACAAATGATATAGTTGAGGATAAACTTGGAAATATGTTTTCCGGTAATGTATGTCATAAGAATGGCTTCAATCCACTTAGTGAAATATTTGGTCATGGTAATGATAAATTTATGGCCATTAGAGGAGGTGGGATGAATCTTATCTATGAGGTTGATTCCCCATTGGGAAAAGGTCCATGGTGATGTTATCGGGTGCAATTCTTGTATTCACACATGTATCAAATCTCCATATATTTGACACTATCGACATCTTTTGACAAAGAGATAAGATTATTTTTTCATTGTAGGCCAATAATAACTAGCTCTCATGATCTTCCTAGCCAAGGTTGGACTGCTAGAATGGGATCCACATATGCCCTCATGTACCTCATGCAAGGTTGCTTGTGCTTCTTCAGTGTTGAGACATCACAAAAAGGTATTGTCTAGGGAATGACTATAAAGGGTGTCACTTATGATGGTGAACTTAGAGGCTTTGCAGATAAATGTATTTTGTTGGTTAGTAGAAAGGTTAGGGGAAATGGTATGGTCATGGAGGTAGTCATATATGTCTTGGTACCAAAGGGAGTTGGGACCAAAAATTTCACAGACCATCTTAGATTTGGGAATGTTGAAGGCAAGGATCAACAACTATTCTACTAGAAACTCAAATTGAGGCACGTTGTTTGGTATGTCCAAGAGAGAGCTGATTGTAGCCATAACATCTGCTACCTTATTCTGAAAATGGGGAACCTGATGAAAGGGGATTATTTCAAAATATTGTTTGAAGTTGTCTACCATCCACTTGTAGGGTGTTAAATTTTCATCCTTAGTGTCGTATTCATGTCATTGACTTGTCTAATTATGAGTTGAGAATCACCATATACTTCCAAATGCTTGATCTCCCATTTGATTTCCATCTAAATTCCTATGAGAAGGGCTTCATATTCTACTATGTTGTTTCTACATGGAAAGGCAATTTTAAATGACTTAGGAATGGTATCACCTTCAGGGGTGATGAATAGTATGCTTGCTTTGGAACCATGGTTTGTGTGAGATCTATCAAAGTATAGCTTCCATGTCATTTGTGTGTCCAAAGTGAAATTAGATTCATCTAAAAGTTTTGAGACTAATGGGTGATCTGCTTTAGTTGGTGCATTTGTGAGTTGATCTACAATGATTTTTCCTTTTATTTCTTTTCTTTCAACATACTGAATATCATATTCACTAAGTATCATGACCAATTTGGTCAACCGTCTTGTCAATGCTACTTTACTGAGAAGATATTTCAAGGGATCTATCTCTATGACCAATTTTGTTTGATGGCTCAACATATAGTGCCTTATTCGTTGAGTAGCAAAGAATACCACAAGACAAGCATGTTCTATTGGACTGTAAATCAATTCAGAACCAATCAGGGTGTGACTGATGTAGTATATAGCTCGCTCACGACCTTCATCATCATTTTGTGCAAGTAATTCCCCAAATGCGGATGTAGTTGCTGAAATATATAGGATGAGAGGTCTCGCATCAACGGGTATACTGGGGGTGTCAGTAAATATTCCTGACACTTTTTTGTCCATATAAATAGTAGCCCTTTTCTAAGTAAGTGTTGGAAGAAATGAATCTTGTTAGACAACTATGCTATAAATCGTTTGATGGATTGGAGTCATTTTAAGTGTCTGTATTTGAATTATGTTAGCCAATGGAGGCATGTCCATTATAGCTTTGACTTTGGTTGGGTCTACTTCAATGCCTCATCTAGAGACTATGTAACCTAGGAGCTTCCTTGATGTCACTCCAAACATGCACTTTTTAGGATTTAATCTGACTTTGTATTCTTCCAATCTCTTGAAGATCTTATCTAGAACTTGCAAGTGGTCAACTCTTGTCAATGATTTAGCTAGCAAGTCATCTACATAATCTTCCATTAGGGTATGCATCATGTCATGAAATATTGTTGTCATAGCCTATTGATATGTTGCTCTGAAATTCTTGAGTCCAAAGGGCCTGACATTCCAACAATAAGTTTCCCACGAACAAGTGAAAGTTGTCTTATGTTAATCTTCTGGTGCTATTTTGATTTGGTTATACCTTGAGAAGTTGTCCATGAGAGATAACATTTCATATCCAATTGTCAAGTCTATGATTATGTCAATATTCGATAATGGAAAATCGTCTTTAGGACATGCCTTGTTTAGGTCATGGATGTTAGTGCAAATGTGGATCCCACCTGTTGGTTTTGTTACTGGTACAAGATTGGAATTCCATTATGTGTAGTCAATATACCTGATAAAGCCAACATCCAATAGTTTTTTCAGTTCAACTTTGACCAATAGGGCAATCTGCAAATGCATTTTTCTGAGCTTTGGATTGATAGGTTTGGCATCCAAATGTAATGGAAAATGGTGTAGTATCAATTTAGGGTCTAAGCCAGGCATGTTAGCATATGACCAAGAAAAGTTAATTTTCCATTTAGTGAAGAATGTATTGAACTCTGGTTGCTCAGACTTTGTTAGTGATGTTGCAAAATGAATAATTCTAGGGTTGTCTTCTGTACCAATATTGATCTCTATGGATTTTTCAATGAGCATTGGTGACTTCTCTTGAGTAATGGGGAGAAAATACAACCCTCCATCCTTGGGTGCCTCAGAGAGGTTTTCACCCTTGGATACACCCTTTCTTTTTACTTTTTCATGGTCTAAAGGTGCCTTTTGATTTTCACCTAGAGACTCATTATTTTTTTCATTTTTTTCTTTATTATTTTTACTTTTATGACTAGAGGGGTGGAAAGACTCCCCAAAGTATGCCATACAATCCAAGTCGATGGTAAATCCAGCCTTGTGATCACCACTACAGATTCCTTCACGTAGTCCCATGAAATCAATGATTGTTTCATCATTCTCAAATATAACTAAGATGAGAGGTCCTTGTGGGTCCCAATCAATGAGCCGTGGATAAACTAAGGGCATGCCATCATATATATTATAAAGGTTTAGGATGGAAATGGTAAATACAAAGGTATTGTCAGGGTCTCGAGTCATAGTATCAGATAGGTCAATGTTGATGAAGACTCTGTCTATTTCATATTCACTAGTCGTACAAGATTCCTACTTGTATTCATTGGAATCAATTTTAATGTAGTCATCGTTGGGTATGTCAGATTGTTCATGGGTGTTAGGTATTGTAGATATCTCGACTACCTTAAAAAAAATTACTTCCTCACTTAAAGGTACCACAGTACTAAGAACACCAATCTTAATCAATTTAAACCTAAACCCTTAGGTTGCTTAGACATGGAAAAAGGTTCAGTCATTACATTTTTATTCAATCAAATCCACTGTGTCCATCATAGCCTTTGTCTTGCATGATCTTGAAACCTTTTCCATATTGTTCCGTGGGTATTTGTGCGGGTGGAAGAGCTTCTTCATTGTCTTCTTTGTAAAGCCAAGAGGTCACATCTTGTTCGTTGATTGCTTCTTTACTTAGTTCCCCCATTATGTGAAAGTGGTTGATGGAGCCAAGTGAATAGTGTCCTTAGGTTTTCTTTTGTTTGTCATTGGTTTACAATATGACTTAGGAGTAGTGAGCTTTCTGATATAACTTCATGTGATATTATCCAAAACCTTTGTCTTGGACCTCAACCTTAGGATTAGAAGGTGTAGATTTAGATGTGGATTCTTTAGATAGAGTGGAGGGGTCAATGTAGTGTGATGAAGTGGATGATGAGGCCTCTTTATTGACGAGAAATTTTTGTTGGGGTGTTCCACGTAGATTGGTAGAATATTGGAATGGATCGGGATCATTGACTATTGTGATTTCAATGTTGTTGTATGGGAATTTAAGGCGCTGGTAATATGTGGATGGGATAAACTTCATGGCATGAATCCATGGCTGGCCTAGGAGGAGGTTATATGGAAATTTGAGGTCCAAGACTTGAAAAGTGGTGTCCAAGACTATGGGTCCAACTAGAATAGGAAGTGTGATAATTCCTTTAAAGGGTCACTCTTCATCATCATGTGATTTGATAACAATGCTTTTAGTGGTGTCTACACATGCTTTTGAGAAGCCTAACATCTTGAACAATTTCAAGGTACAAATATTTAACCCTACTCCACCTTCTACCAGGACTCATTTGACTTCGGTTTTATGGACAAGGACTTCAAGGTGCAAAAGGTTGTTATGGTTTTTGTTTTCAGTCGAATAGTCTTGTTTGGAAAAGGTGGCATGATGGGAATTGGTTACATATCCTACCATCTTCTAGAAATGATTGATGTCAAGGTCGATGGGTATAGTTGTGTCCTATAAGGCTTTGTCAAGAATGGATTGATGGTTAGGTGATATACACAATAAATCTAAGATAGAGATCTGTGCAAGAGTCTTTCCCAATTGATCAAGCATGTTGTATTGGGACTTTGGTGGTTGTTGTTGCTATGGAGGAGGACCTTGAATGGTTACCTTGGTTCGGTGAGTATTGACAACAAATTTGGGAGGTTTCTTAATGGTAATGTTATTGACATGTTCATCAATGGCTTGCATGTGATTTATGATAGTGGTATGGTTATAGTCATATTTGGCATTAGTGTAATTGGCTAAATTGTTATTGGTATTATTGCCCGAACTAGAGGCCTTTTCTTTTCCATGGTCATGGAAAGGATCATTGAAAAATTTATGGTTGCTATTAGATGACTATTGTTGTTGTTGTTGTCCATTAACAGTTTCAATAGTGTCATTTTTGACAAGGTCTTGTATGATGTTCTTTAATTATCGACATTGTGTAGTGGAATGTCCCTTTCCTCAATGGTAGTCACAAAAGGCATTGTCATCCCACCATGATAGTTTGAATTTTCTAGGGTCGTATGGTTTTGTATAAGGAAGTTTTATGGCATTATGTTTTAGGAGTTGTTTAAGGGTTGACTTGATTGGTTCCCCAAGAGGAGTGTATTTGAGTTTAGTAGGGAAATTTATTTGGACTCTCTATTCTTGAGTGTTCTGGATGGAATTTGTTGTTTGATCAGGAGGTCTAGAGGCATTTGGTCCTCTAAGTGTAATGGTAGGGCCTATGTACACTATCTTGGCATCAACGACTCCATCATTAGTTGTATTCTTGTTACGAGCCAATATTTTCCTTTTTCGTTTGAGGTATTTTGGGTGTTTGTGATTTTGTTGTGAATCTTGATTTCTCGAGCTTATCAATGAGGGATTTCTCAAGGATGATGCATTTCTCCACTAGGTTGGCAAATGAAGTGCAATATTGCACCTGTAAATCATGTTTCAAGTTTGAGTTTAGGTTTTCAATTAACATGACAACTTTTTGTTTCTCAGGTATTTCAACGAGACATCAACTAGCCAAACCCCTCCATTGTTAGATGAAGGTAAAAAAGTTTTCACCATCTTCTTGTGTGGTATTGCATAGGGTGGAAAAGGTTATTTCATTGTCAATATTGAATGCAAAATGTTTGATGAATTTGTTTGCTAATTCTCCACATGTTCTTATTCCAGTCGGTAAGTGTGCAAACCAATGAAGTGTTATGCCTATAAAACTTCTTGGGAATAGTCTCATTAGATACATAGGGTTGTATGCAATGTCTATACAAGCCATGTAAAATTATCTTATGTGTTCAAGTGGATTTACCTTCCCTTTGTATTTAGGTAAGTTTGGTATGACATAGCCATGTGTGAAGGGTGGCATGTATAGAATTTTTTCAAATGGATAAGGACATAAGTCCTTGGTAGAGTAGGTCATTTTGTCATAAATTTGCATGTTTTCCATCTATTGTTGAAGGGAAAGCATTTGAGTTTTTAGAACGCCCACTTGAGTCAATGATAGTTCTTATGTATTTTGAGAGCTCATGTTGGTGTTTTGGAATTCAATGTTATGGGATGGATTTTGGTTGGATATGTTGGCAACACAAGGGTAGAAAACTGAGAGGGGGGTGAATTAGTTGTCCCAAAAATTTAAAACTTATTAATTTTATCAAGGTTATTCTCAGATCTGATTATTAGCCATGAAAGCATAAATCATCAACATATCAGAAACACACACCAATATTTTTTATGTGGAAACCATGTTAGGGGAAAAACCACGGTGGAGGTCAGTCCACAAGATTATACCTTGTTAAAAGTATAAATAAATATGAGTGGGGAATGCACATGCATTCAGGTGCACTACCTAGAGCTCACTACTCAATCACAACAAGGCTTACTACCAAAAGGAAGACACACTGTCTTATAGAAAGATTCAAATTACGTCCAGAGGAATTTGAACTGATAAAATAGCATCTACTAATACCTAATAACAATTCTGATTAAGCACATGAACACTTCTTCACTTTTCTTCACTCTTCTTCACACTCTTCTTTGCCTTCAAATGATTTAGAACATTATTCACTCACACATACATTCAACATACTTCAAATGAAATAAACAGTCACTTATATATATTTGCAATAAGAAATTAAACTACTACATGTTAGCTTTAATGAAAATAATAAAATGATAACAAACTATTGACCCAAAACAATAACAATTATTAATGTGAATCAACCAAGGTCAGCCACAACTTAGTGAAGACCAAAAATAACATCTTTGAACATGATCCACCTTCAAAAATTATTCCTTGAAGATCCACAACATGCTACAAACTCCTTGTCGGCCAAGAACATGAAAAACATGAACATGCAAGAGAAAATATCGGATCACGAGCACACCGATCAATGCAGATGTGCAACACAAATAGAGCATGATCTAGAAACATCCAAAAATATCATGAATCACTAGAGAAGCATCCACAACAACTGAACTGACTGAAATTGCATCATCTTCATTTAGAACACAAACTAAAGTAACATAAAGACTGTTAGAATACAAATCTTTATAACCCGATCAAATTTTCATGTGGATCTCTAAAAATCAATGTGGATAAACTAGATATACTAAACAAGAAACCCTTTAGTCCACAACCTCTGATTATCAACGTATTGAACTCACCGATAGACTGAACTTCACTTCACCACTAACAACCTACAACTCATTTGATCACAATTTTCTCAATATCCTCAACATATACAACTTCTAATGCATTAATGCTAATAGTGTTAACATCAATGACAAACACATATCAAAAACACAACTAAAACATCCAACAATCTCCCCCTTTGGCATTGATGGCAACACATGATGTGAAAAACACCATCAACACAACTATCTCCAACACTTACTCCCCCTTAGGTTCTGACTCTTTTCTCGTCAACTCTTCCACATGAATTTTCTCCTCACAAGGTTCTTCTCCCCAAAATTTTTTTCACATTGCTCTTCTGCCCCTTTGACATCAATGACAAATATATCTAAGCTCTAAACCACATATCTAAACATTTGAATCATTTGACTACTCCCCTTGAGTAGTAGCCACCACAACATCAATCTGGATCAAGATATGACTATGAAAATCATGGCCTGATGCAATGCAATCAATCTTAGTTTTGATTAGGAGGGGTAATCACCCCTAACTTCCCTCTAAGATACTCAAAAGTATCCTTAGGCAATAGCTTTGTAAAGATATCTACAATTTTCTCCTTAGTAGGCACATACTCCAATCTGACTTCCTTTTCACTCACCTTCTCTCTCAAGAAGTGAAACTTGATAGATATATGCTTGGTCTTTGAATGCAGCATGAGATTCTTAGAAATGTGAATAGCACTTGAATTATCACAAAATATAGCTATAGGCTTATCATACACTACTTTGATTCCCTTCAACATCTGCTTCATCCACAATACTTGAGTACAATTGTTAGTAGCAACAATGCATTCGGCCTCTGCAGTAGATAAAGAAATGACATTTTTCTTTTTACTTAACCATGAAGTCAACTTATTTCCCAAGAAAAATGCACCACCACTAGTACTTTTTCTATCATTCACATCACTAGCCCAATCAACATTAGTAAAGGAACTCAAAGTAATATCATCATCTTTAGGATACCATAGGCCAAAATTAATTGTTCCCTTCAAGTATCTGAAAATTCTCTTCACAACAGTCACATGAGATTCTTTAGGATCAGCTTGAAATCTTGCAACAATACATACAACATTCATGATATTAGGCCTAGTTTGAGTTAAATACAATAGTCCACCAATCATTGATCTATATCTAGTCTGTTTTCCTTTGGAGAATCATCATCTATTGTCAACTTACATCCGGTCACCATGGGTGTACCAACTGGCTTTGAATCTTCCATACTAAATTTCTTCAATATTTTTTCACATACTTAGATTGAGATATTAAGATCCCTTTGTCTAACCAAGTAATTTGCAATCCCAAAAATAATTTCATCTCTACAATCATTAACATCTCAAACTCACTCTTCATCTCATTAGCAAACTTCATGCACAAACTATCATCTCCTCCAAAAATGATATCATCAACAAAAAATTCCACAATCAAATCTTTATCATCATTCTTGAAATACAAATTACTATTAGCAGTACCTTTGTTAAATCCAAGTTTCAACAAATACTTATCCAATCTAGCATACCAAGCTCCAGGGGCTTGCTTAAGTCCATACAGTGCTTCCTTCAACTGGAAAACCATATCTCCTTGATTAGTCAACTGAAATCTATCTGGTTGCTCAACATACACCTCTTCTTCTAGCTCACCATTTAGAAAAGTTGACTTGACATCCATCTGATAAACCTTGTAGTCTTTGTAAGTAGCATAAGCAAGTGACAATCTCACAACTTCAATTCTAGCAATAGGAGTAAAGGTCTCTTCAAAATCAATTCCTTCCATCTGTGAATATCCCTTACACACTAATCTTGCTTTATTTCTAACCACTTCACCTTGCTTATTCATTTTGTTTCTAAAGACCCATTTAGTTCCAATGACATTTTTATCCCTAGGTCTAGGAACAAGAATCCATGTATCATTCTTCTCAATTTTTTGTAGCTCTTCTTTCATTGCTTCAACCCAATGTTCATGTTTACATGCTTCATTCACATTAGTAGGCCCAGTCTTTGAAATCAAATAGTATTCTTCTGTAATCTTTCTCCTAGTCTGGACACCTTTGTTCTTATCGCTAATAATTTGATCTTGTAAATGATTTAATCTTACATACCTTGGAGTCTTAGGAAATTCTTGAATTTTAGGCTCTTCTGATCTCTCTTCCACTCTTTCACTATTTTCTCCTTCCTCTTGATCTTCTTGATTCACCGAAATGATTTGAACTTCAAATAATTGCTTTCCTTTGTTTGTACTGTCATTCTGATCATTAGAATCATTTCCATAGGTTCTGGATGGTTTAGCTATGTCTTCATCAACCTTGACATTTGCACTTTCAACCATTTTCTTCAATATCTTATTGTAGCATCGGTAGGCCTTGCTTTTAGTAGAGTAACCCAAAAAGATTCCTTCATCACTGCTAGCATCAAACTTTCCCAAATCTTCATCTCTTCTGATATAGCATTTACTCCCAAAGATTTTGAAATATTTAACAGTAGGCTTATGACCAGTCCATAGCTCAAAAGGGGTCTTACCAGTATCACCTTTGACTTGTACCCAGTTGAGGATGTAAACAACAGTACTCACAACTTCTCTCTAGTAGATATGAGGAAAATTTCCTTCCAGCATCATAGTTCTAGCAACATCTTGAACTGTCCTATTCTTCCTTTCCACAACTCCATTTTGCTGAGGGGTCCGCGGGGCATATAATTATCTCTTTATTCCATACACTTCACAAAAAGAATTAAACTCACTGGAAGTGAATTCACCACCTCTATTTGATCTCATACATTTAATCTTCAGACCAGTCTTTGTCTCAACCATAGCCTTAAAGATCTTAAACTTCTCCAAAGCTTTAGATTTCTCCCTTAAGAAAGTAGCCCACATCATTCTTGAATAATCATCAATAACCAACATGAAATACCCGTAACTTTGTAAAATTTTGACTCTAGAAGGACCACACAAATTAGTATGCACAAGCTCCAACAAATCATTTGAATTATGTTGTTTGCTTCGAAATGAAATTCTAGTTTTCTTCCCCAATTGACATTCCTTGCATTTAGCATTAGTAGGCTTTACCAACTTAGGAAGATCTCTCGCAACCTTAGTAGAACTTATCTTGACAATATTATGAAAATTAACGTGACACATTCTTCTATGCCACAACCAACTTTCATCAACTTAAGCAATCAAACAAATTTTACTAGCAACATTCAAATGAAAGATATTACCTCTTGTTTTTGTACTTGATGCAATCACATTTCTAGAACAACCCAATATTCTACACTTTCCAACCTTGAACTGAAGATTGTAACCCTTATCAACCATTTTTCTGACACTCAAAAGATTATGCTTTAGACCTTCCGCATATAGGACATCATTAGTATTGTTCTTACCATCAAGAGAAATGCATCCTCTACCACAAATCACACCAACTGTATTATCACCAAATATCACAACACCACCATCATACTTTTCCAGGCTCACAAACTTACTTTTATCTCCTATCATGTGATGTGAACATCCACTGTCAATTACCCATTCATCTTTCTCTTCAAATTGAGCAACTAGGGCTTTCTCCACATTTGTACAACTAGCAAATTCAATAGACATAGGATTATTTTCCTTGATAGGAATAAATACCCATTCATCCTCACTTCCATTTCCTTTATCAAATTCATCATCTGTCACTCCATCAATAACATAATAACACTTCTTTTGAAATTTAGGATTATTATGTCTTGGTTTAGAAACTCTTTTTGGACACCTTGATGTAAAATGACTTATCTTATTGTAGGAAAAACATTTAATAGGAAACTTTCCTTTATACTTACCTTGTCCTCTGGCTTCTCTTTTCACAATCAGTGCTTCAAGCTATCTCATTTCTTCTTCATACTTGAATGTATTTCTAGAAGAACTCTCTCCCAGATCATATCCCTGTTTATCTCTTCTAGATGTAGTATCCTTTAATGCAAATTCTATCTTAGGAAGGGCATCACCAAATTCACTCTACTTAAAAGTAGTAAGCTTACCAATCAACATATCTTAAGTAACATTTTTCACAGTCTGAAGCTCTTCAATAGCTACAGCTTTGACTTTGTAAGTAGCATGCAAAGATCTAAGAACTTTAGCAACAATATCCGATTCTTCCATCTGTGCACCAACACATCTGATTCCACACACAAGTTCATTCACTCTTTGCATGAAAGTAGTAATATTTTCATCATCACCCATTCTCAACATTTCATATTTCCCTTTCAGACTCTACAACTTAGCAATCTTCACATTAGCATCACCTTCATAGAAAGTTTCCAACTTTTTCCAGATCTCATAAGCAATCTTCAGATCAATAACATTAGTCATCTTAGTATCAGTCAAAGCACTCAACAATGCTTCCTTAGCCCTGATATTGTACTCAACATCTCTAATCTCAGCAGTAGTAGTAGGACCATTATGAGGTATAACATACCTATTACTTGTAATGCTCAAGTAGGGTTCACCAATGCATCTCAGATGGCACTCCATTAGAGTCTTCCACAAGGAATAATTTGTTCCATAAAATCTCAGACTATCCTTCTTGTATGTCGCCATCCTGGATCACCTCAAGTTGTTAAACTTCTTCCAAGGAACCTGCTCTGATACCAATTGTTGGAAACACAAGGGAAGACAACTGAGAGGGGGGATGAATCAGTTGTCCCAAAAATTTAAAAATTATTAACTTTATCAAGCTTATTCTCAGATTTGATTATTAACCATGAAAGCATAAATCATCAACATATCAAAAACACACATAACACCAAGGTTTTTTTCGTGGAAACCCTATTAGGGGAAAAACCATGGTGGAGGTCAGTCCACAAGATTATACTCAATTAAAATTATAAATAAATATGAGTGGGGAATGCACATGCATTTAGGTGCACTACCTAGATCTCACTACTTAATTACAACAAGGCTTACGGCCCAAAGGAAAACACACTATCTTACAAAAAGATTTAGATTACATCTGCTAATTTTTTATCACAATTTTGGTTAAGCACATGAGAACTTCTTCACTTTTCTTCACTCTTCTTCACTCTTCTTCACTCTTCCCTGCCTTCGAATGATTTATAACAATAGTCACACACACATACATTTTCCATACTTCAAATGAAATAAACAGTTGCTTATATATATCTGCAACAAGAAATTAAACCGCTACACGTCGGCTTTAATGAAAATAGTAAAATAATAACAAATTGTCGTCCCAAAACAATAACAATTATTAATGTGAATCAACCAAGGTTAGCCAAAACTTAGTGAAGACCCAAAATAACATCTTTGAACATGAGCCACCTTCAAAGATTATTCCTTGAAGATTCACAACATGCTACAAACACCTTGTTGGCCAAGAACATGAAAAACATGAACATGCAAGAGAAAATATTGGATCACGAGCACAACGATCATTACAAATGTGCAACACAGATAGAGCACAATCTAGAAACATCCACAACAATTGAACTAACTAAAATCACATCATCTTCATTTAGGAACGCAAACTGACGTAACATAAAGACTGTCAAAATTCAAATCTTGATAACTTGATCAAATCTTCACGCGGATCTCTGAAACTCAACATGGATAAACTAGATATAATTGACAAGAAAACCTTTATTCCAAACCTCTAATAATCAATGTACTGAACTCCCTGAAAAACTTCACTTCACTTCACCACTAACAACCTACAACTCATTTCATCACAATTTTCTCAATATCCTTGACATATACAACTTCTAATGCATTAATGCTAATAGTGTTGACATAAATGATAACCACATATCAGCAACACAACCACAACATCCAACAGGATATGTATGTATGTGATGGGTTTTGGTTTTGCATGTAGGAGATGTAAGGTAGTGTTTGGTTTGAAATGTTTTGGTTATAGGAAGGAATGTGAGTGTTTTGGGTATGCCACAAGCTTGTAAAAGTTTGACCATGTTGATTTTGGTTTCCATATTATGGGAGAGGTCCTTGGTTACCATGAGGTGTAAAGGAGCCTTGGTTGCCATGTTGTGTGTTTTGCGACATGGAGCCTTGGGTATTGTTTTACATAAGTATGAGGGGTAGGCCCTTGTTGTGACACAATGGTATGTTGAGAAGCCCCTATGTTTGGTATAGCATTCATTTTAGGATTCTTGTTCATGACAACCTTTGGTCTCTTGGTCAAAATATTTATGTGAAACGAATTAGAGGATGATGTCCCCATGGTGTTTAATGTGGAAAATGGATTGGACGAGGCACCCAAGGGTTGTGTCATAGATTGTGTCATGTTTAGCATTGTTCCTTGTGTCATGCTTTGTGTTATGCCTTGCGTCATGTTTTGGGTACCAAGTGGTGAGGTATGGATTATTGTTGCATCGTGTACTTCCTCCTAATGGCATAGATGTCTTAACTTGTGGAATAAAGCCACTAGAAGTAGGTATATTATGTCCTTGGTTTTGTTTATTTGGTGTAGGAATTGCTTGAAGGGTATTTAAATCAAAACCAAGAGGTAATGTGGCTCCTTTTGAAAAAAATTTAGCTAAGAAACATTGAGGGTCTAATGCCACAATTTTTTCCACAAAAGAGGCCACTTCAGGATCTTGTGCGATGACCTCTATTTCTTCTATGGCGATTGTTCCTTGCTGGTCTCTAAGGATGATTTTTTTGAATGGATTTGGGAATGAATTTGGTGGTATAGGTGCCTCTTGAGACATGTCAAAGGGGTTTCCAAACTCATCATGTTGTTGAAAGGCCATTTCTTTTCATTTCCTTTGCAACCTTGTTTCGACCATATCAAATTTGCAAGAGAGAGGAGAATGTGAAGGTGATATGGTATGGCGTCTAAGGTGACTATGCAAGGATATGCCTAAGGATGATACTAAGTTATGGATTCAAAGTGACATGATGTCGAGATATCAATAGTACGGTGTCACAATGAGGTCAAATTCTTGAGGAATGTCTAAGGTATGCCAAATGAAATGCAAGTGTGAAAGGATGGTAGGTGAAAATGGTAATATGACCTAGGATGATGACTAAAGGTATGACTATTAAGCACCTTATGAAAAACCCAAAGTAAGGTTGCTTAATCAAACTAGGATAGCCAAAGTTAAAAAAAATCTAGTTTATCAAGACTCCAATGATGGTGATGACTAAATGACAAGGTTTGAAAAAGGTGGTCTCAAAATAGCCTTGTGAATTGAGGGCCAACCTAAATGACAAAAGGACTAAGGTGATTGAAAGAGGTTGCAGTCAAGAAAAATCTAATTTTGGTCACTATGGACTAGTCTCAAGTCTAATAAGTTTCTAAAGCTAAGGTATACAACAAGGTGAATGCAAGCTAAAGGATGTCCTAATGTTTTGCAAGGTATGCAATGATGGATAGATGAATGGAAAGTTCTAGAAAATTTGCAAGTCTATTGATCAAGGGACCAGGTATTGGTCAGGATTGATCAGAGAATTGATTTGTCTTAGATTCCCCTAAAATTTTCAAGGATAGGCAATTGTGTCATTTTAGGTCTTAGTTGTAGTGAATGATAGTCACTTGCGTCATTTTGGAAATGTCAGTTGTGGTTTTCAATGTCATAGTTGTGGTGAATGATAGTCAATTATGGTCCACATTGTATTTTTCTTGGTTTTGATTGAATTTTTGACCAATTTTGATGTGATTTTGTGAAGTTTGATTTTAGAAAACTCAACAAACAGTTTGATTTTTTTTTGTTTTGGTATGGTCTGAGTGTGAAAAATGTTTAAATGTGTAAGAAGACACTCATAGACAATGCACAACCTAGGTTTGCAAGAGATACTACTTGTTGAGTCCCTACTTGGATTGCTCCAAACACCTAAAGAAAATGGATAGCTAGAGATCTTGGTGGTACTGGCTCCCCATTACATGGAACAGGCTCACCAAAATATCTTACCGCATAAGATCCAAAAAACTTGAGGGATTTATTGTCTCTACAATGAATGGTGGAATGTAGGGCGGCTTCAGAATGATTGTTCCTGCACCAACAAGTAAAAGGGTTTTTGACCTCTAAAACAAGTGGTTTTTAATCTCTGTTACAAGGTTAATATTGGTGCCTATGCCTAAGGCAATATTAGCTCAATTAAGAGGCCTCCCAGTCCCTTCATTATAAAGGATTTTGATGTATCTCACAGATATTGAGGGTGACACTTGTCTGCATAGGACATCTGCATCAAGTGATTGAAGACTTTCCCAACAATCACGATTATTTGTATAGTGGACCGAAACAAAGTACTGCTTGGGTCATTCCCTCTTTTGAGGCAAGCCCTCTAAGGGTAAACAAAAGCAAGACAAGTATGTTATTTTTGATCTCCAAGATTGCCCGAAGTGCAATGAGAGAGCAATCACAACACCTTTTTCTCACACTTTCATGTTCATTTTAAATCCAAAACCAAATGTGTGGGTGATTATACAAATTCCAAGAGATTCTTTTGATTCTCAAGATCACCAAATGGTGCGAGAGAAGATCATACACACCTAAAGGAAAAATGAAAACCACAAGACAATGAAGAAACTTGTTCTTTTTAACCCTCAAAGCAATATGTGAAAAAGAAACTTGATGCAAGGTTAATTTTAGACCAATGAGTTAAAAGATGAAAATTGTTGTAAATTTTAAGCCCAATGATGTGTAAATGCAAGGTTAATTTTATATCCAATGAGTATGAAAACAAGACAAGATAGATAAATTAGTAATGTCAAGTGAAATGCCTCTTTTCCACCTATGCCACACACTGGAAATCAAATGTCAGTAATAGAAAATCCCTAGGTTACCAAATGCAAGAGGTCTAAACTAAAGTTTTTGATTGAAAATATAAATCTTAAAATAACAAGTAATTGTGTCTTAGAAATAACAGTTGTGACTCACAACCAAAAGAAATTGTGTCACAGGAATTGCGACTACATTGTTTGAGATGTTGAGTGCGACTCAGGATTTCAGTTGCAGCTCTAGGTTGACAACAGATATGGTTAATCCCCTAATGGTTGCGGTAAATGACAGTTGATTGCATCATAGCAACTTGGATTTGCAAAAAAACATAAAATACGACCAAATCTGAATGACTAAGCCTAATATGATATGCAACTAGGGTTAATTTAATAAAATTAAAAAATAGGTGACTAAAATTTTCCAAAAAAGTGAAAGATCAAACAAAGTCAAGATGTGCCCTAGTCAGAAGTAGTTGTGTCATTCAGTGTCACGGTTGCGGTCCTGTGTAAATAGTGATTGCGTCGTTTGAGCTCATGGTTGCATCAATCCATACCTGTGACCTACAAAACTAAAATTTTTGTACAATCTCTGTAAATTTGTCCTTTCATGTTGGGTTCACCAATGTAAATCAGGGTTAAAATTATCAAGGTCAATAAAGCATATAAATCAAACCCTAATAAACAATGAAGCACAAATAAGCATAAAGAACTAAAAACATAAAGTAATATTACCATGAAATCTTCATGCCACCATTGATTCACCTTCATTATAGTTCTCCATTTTGCTTGAATAAGATAATTTCCCTAAGATTTTTGAGTATGCAAATAGGCCTAATGACAATGACAAAGAAAAATATTGAAGATTCTAATTGACTATGGATGCACTTGACTTGATGTTGATAGACTTGATAGAAAGATAGTATAAGATCACATAAGCTTATGTAGATCACTTGTATATTGCTTGTCAAAATGGCAATGACAAGGTCTTTTATAGGAAGACAATTTTGAATGAAGGGCTAAGATTGAAACTCAATAATCAATAGCCAAGAATGAAAGATGTAGTATGGACTAGGGTTAGGGAAAATGATAAGGATTGACATTCAAGATTAAATTATAAATAATTTAATCAAGGGTGGAGGTTAATTGAGATGTGGATAGATAAAGACTTGATGTGAAAGATAAGATTGGCACAAACAAAGAGGTGATAGGAGATTAAATAATAATAAAATTATTTAATTTTGGTGGCCAATGAATAATTAAATAATTAAAAATAATTATTTATTTATAGAGGAATGTGACAAAGAGAACCTTTTGAATTAAATAATGATTTAATTCAAAATTTAAGAGAGTGGACCAAATTAAATAAATAAAATTTATTTAATTTATGACAGAAGAGGCTAATGAATAATTAAATAATTATTTAATTATAATGGAAAGTGATAAATAATTAAATAAATAAATATTTATTTAATTTTAGAAAAAAAAGAACTTAATTTGTGACGTAATTAAATAAATAAAATTTGTTTAATTAATAAATGGAGGAAAATAAAGAAAGCAATGAATTAATTAAATAATTAAAATGATTTAATTAATAGAAGACATATGCCAATAGAAAATAATTAAATAATTAACATTATTTAATTATCAAGAATGACAAGGTGGACAATGATGAAGAAATTAGGAGTCGCAGGCCTTAGGACAATTTTTAGTGTCCACGTTTTGCCCCTTTTCGATACAATGTTGCTTATCACATTGTGTCAAATAAATTTAGTCAAAACATGCCCTTGTGTGAATAAGACGAGGAAGGATGACGAGGAGGTAATGATATGCCCCCTCGAGATGACAAGCGGGTTCAAAGAACATGAGTGTGCTCTTGAAATGGATGAGAAGACTAGAGGATGAAGGATAGAAGAAATGTTAGCATGAAGGATATGGATGTTAGAATAGAAGAAATTCAATATTTTTCCAGATTAAATTATAATAAATAAGAAATTAGGAGTCATGGGCCTTAGGAAAATTTTTAGTGTCTACACACACTATGCCCTAGACTAGCTATTTTTCCCGACAAATTTGATTTCCCATTTTTGTCAATCTCTAATTCCAGAGATGTAATTTTAAATTTGGGCCTTGGTGGTAATTTAATATTGAAAATTCAAATTTAAATAAGTTGTCCTAAACTTTAATTTATTCTAAGTTCCACTATATAAACATGAATTGTTATTTTAAAAATGAGAAAATTACAAGACAAAGGTATTTTGCCAGAATATATTCAAATTTTACAGTTTTTCAAAAGGAATTTCATATCTAATCAAGTTTGCTACAATGATGGAATTTTGATGCTAATGGAAGGACATGATTTAATCTAGGTTTTGGAGATTTATTTGGCCTTCTTTACCACCTAATGACTTGTTTTCATAGTATTCTCATCTTCAAGCTTCAATATAATTTTTGCCCTAAGCAAGGTATTACTACATTATAGATTTTCCCTAAGGGTATTTGACTTTATCTTGGGTTGATCTCATTTACATCATTTAGGGATCCTTCTCTAACACACTTGAGTAGGGTTTTTAGCATTTTATCTCATTACAATGTTAGATGTACTTAAGGTTAAGAGAACACACACCATTTCAATCAATCAATCAACTATTTGTAGAGGTAGAAATACCAAAAAAGGGGTTTGACTTAGGGAAATTCCTATATAGCCACCTCTTTCCCCTCTTTGTTGAGATTTTTGCAAGTTCAAATATGGAGAAAAATATTTTAGCATAGGATTATAGAAGGTAGATTGGGTGTTTCTGAGTTGTGAAGTTAGACCCAAAAAATGAGTTCAGTCTGGGGCACACTGTGCCCTAGATTGGCTATCTCGACCCCAAATTATAGTCATAGGTGCATAGTACTCTGCCCTTCTCAAATCTACTTTTATTTTCTGACAATTTAGTTTTGTTAGTATATTTTTTTTGTATTTTTAGATTAGGTTTTGTATTCAAATCAATTCAATAAATTTAAATTAATTTTAATCAATTTCTAAGGCAATAAAAGAACGAAATCTAGGGCAGATTGAATCTCCTTTTAGGATGTAAGTCAATCTCATATCCTCGTTGATTTGGAATCTAATGTTAATTGGAAAAGGATTGATCTTAGTGAGAGCTACACACTAGTCCTAGGATCCCTTTTTCAACCAAATATTTTGGTAAAGCCGACACTTCAAACATCAATTAAACCTTTTGGTTTTTAATTAAATTCTTGTAAATCTAAAAAATTAGCTTGAAAATTGAAAAAATTCAGAAGTTAAAAATCACTTTTGTTTGTCAAAAGAAGTGTTTTCATTCGAGATAAAAGTATCATTTATTTCATTTCATTCAATTATATTGAAATATCTTAATATGCATTTTCAATTTTGAAATATATTAGATCTCTAAGGATAGTTACTAAATTCATTGAATTAGTTCATGAATTGGTTAAAAATAATATTTTTAAATTTTTTGAAAACCCTAGTTCATTGGATAATGTCACATCTCATAAAATTAGTGAAAATATTAGCAATTTCAATTTCAAATCTGAATTAACCTATCTTAGACCTTAGGTACCTGTCACCATTATCTCAAAATTTATACTTTTAGACAAAAACCAAGCCAGTCTAGGGTGCACTATGCCTTAGACCTACTCAGTTTGGCTTAGATTTTAATCACTGACTGATATTTGTATCCTTTTTGCAAATTTGGACTCTATTTCTCAGATTTATCACTATAACAGATTTATGAAGCTGCATTTTGTTGTAGTTAACATTGACAAACATAAACATAAGTTGAATTACATAATTAATTTTCTAATTAACATCTTGGAGGAAGTTCAACAATTCAATCATGTCATATCTCTTTCAATAATTTTCCTATACATATAACAAGTCTTTTAGTTGTGATAATTTTTATATATTATACTATGCCCTTGAGGATTTTATCTCTCATAAATTTTCCATGAAGACTCGCAAGGTATCAACATGTCAAAGAAAAATAAATGCAATTACACCCCAATTTATGATTTACCCACCTTCAAATCAAACTCAATCACAAAACAAACCAGTTCTTATTATGGGACCACCATCAAACAAACCAACAATTCCAGGCCATATCTTAAACTTTACAGGACAATTGAATCAATGTAACCATATGCAACAAGATGTATTGCAACAACAATAATATAATGACATTGCTCATACATATATACAACACATAGAATAACAAACAACCAAAACAAGCACAAACCATCCCTCCGTAAATCCATTTCCCACAACCTATTCTCCCTACTGCACCTCATTTGCCTCAATATAGTGGTAAGGAGTATGATCTTGTGGAGAAAATTCATGCTACTCACATTAAAATTTCATTGTGGGATGTTATTCAAAACTCACCAATTTACCATAACATGTTTCAAGAGGCTTTACAAAAATTTGTTGTGCCTTCTAGTGCTAAACCCAATGATGTGGCAACTTTATTTGAGGTTATGAATTCCACAAATATGGATATTTTCTTTTATCAAAATGAATTACCCTCTCTTGAGATATAAAATAAAAATGATTCCTTGATAATGGTTACTACTAACAAAATTAACATTAGACGTACCCTTATTTATATTGGGTTGAGTCTTAACATTTGTAGCATTGAACTTTTAAAAAGTTTAGGTCTAGATAAGTCTCTTATTCAACCTTATGCTCTAGCTATTCATGGTTTTGATAATGTGGGGAGACAACCATTAGGAACAGTCACATTACCTATTAAAGTAGGTCTTGTTGTGTTACCTATCGTTAATCATGCCATGCCATATGCTCAATCATATAATCTTCTCTTAGGAAGACCATGGATTCATGAGATGAAGGGAGTTCCTTCAAATTTTCATCACCTCATGGAATACACATATAACAAAAAAGTATATATGGTGAAAGTTGATCCTAAGTCTAAAAATTACTTCCAAACTGAAACAAGGAAAAGAATACCCTTTAGCATTGTGATTCCAACATCAAAAGTAGAACCCATACATGTTTAACATAAAGATGAATGTGTTTCATCCACAACAAAATTATTGGATGTTGATTGGGGTTCATTAGATTTCACACCAACTTTCATAGGGGAATATAAAATCTTACCATCAAAATCTGAAGAAGTAAAAGAAACCATTGTAACATCTACACAATCTCCCATAAATCTTCCTCAAATATATAATTTTTTAACTATAAAGAAAATGTCAGTTATACATTGGCCTATGATGAGAATAACTATGAAAAACTACCTTCTAAATAATTGGAAAATACTTATGGAAGAGGCTATAAAATCCTTTCCCAATTTGGATATAATGGTAAGGGATGTGGTATAAAGGAACAAGGAATTAGAGTCCCTATAGAGCTAAACACATAGGGAATAACAAGTGGTCTCGATTATTGTCCTTCATAATCCACCAAGGTTTCACAAAGACCTTCACTTAATGTTAACACAATAAAAAATACCCTCCTAAGGCATCTCTCAATCTAGTTCATCCTAAACTGATAGATGACACAACCAATATATATCATTGGATTTTTTTCAAAATTATGAGTCCTTGGCAAAAATTTTGGGAGTTTATAAAATTTTACCTACTTATCATCATGATCACTAATTTCCTTATTGTTTAAATACCGAAGTATACTTTGGGAAAGACATGGAGGTATCAGATGATATGAAAAATCTTGAAAAACTCCCTAACACTCCAAACTATAGTACACTACTTGTAGGAGATACTATTGATGTCTCAATGGACCCATTTAATGAAATATCATATTAATAGGAAAATTCCTTGACTCTAATTAAAAGCAAGAGCATACTAATGGAGCTCTCATCTGGTGGAGGTGCTATTTTTTCAAATTATTTGAACGCAAGAAAGTTTGGTTCTTTGGCAAGTGATAATGGCAATAGATTTTTCAATGGGAAAGTGCTTGGTTTAGAAGTATCAACTTCTTTTCTGGCTGATGGTAAGGATGGTGGGTCCTTTTACATGGCTGGTGTTCTAGACTTGTCAATCTCTATGGCCTGGCCATGGATTCTTGTACTATTTTTGTGGGGGGCCCTTTGATCCCTATGGATGTGGGTTTGTCCTCTTGTCTTGTGCCTGGGATTCATGTTGTTGATTCTATTGCTGAAGGATAGAAGCGTGTTGAGGTCTTGTCTAATGGGCCTCGTTGGTCTAATATTTTTGATGCTAGACCTAAAGGTAAGATTTTTTCCCCTGCAATTGGTTTCCTTTCTAACTCGACTACTAGGGAGTACTCTATTTCTATTCCTAACTGCATCATCAAAAATATTTTAAATTTGATGGACATGAATCTTGTGGGAAAGTTTTTGTGTTCACATCCAAATATTGATTTTTTTCACAATATTTCACTTAATCGATGGAGGTTGAAGGGTCAAGTGGAGGTTGCTACGATGGTGAGAAGTTTCTTCTCTTTCTCCTTTACTTGTGAAGAAGATGTAGTAAGTGTTCTTACTGGAGGGCCATATATGATTGGAAAATATTCTTTGGTTCTTAAGAAGTGGGAGATTGGTTTTAACCTGAGCTCTTGCTCATTCTCTTTAGCCTTGGTCTGGGTTCGTTTGCCTACCCTCCCATTGGAGTTTTGAGCAAGTGTTTATAGGTATTGCCAATACTTTTGGGAAGCTATTGTTTATTGACTAGATGACTTCCTTGAGGAAAAGGTTGGTTTATACTTGTTTTGTGTGATTGTTGATCAATCTATGGATTTAATTGAGAGGATCGAGATTAATTCTAAGTTGGGTGTGTTGAATCAAGTGGTGGTATATGAAACTATCCCTTTTACTTGTTTTCACTATAAGAAAGTTGGTCATTGGGCAAAGAAATGTCCACTCAAGCCTATTAAGCCTCCTCCGAAGCCTTCTTAGCCTCCCCTTAAGGAGTGGAAGGAAAAGGAGAGGTCTTCTAAGGGGTTTGATGCTATCCCTCAGAGTTCTCATCTGTAAGGGGTGTTCTTGGGTGGGTTTTGATAGCTGAACCCTCAATGTGTAAGGGGGCTGCTTTGTCTAAGGATATTTCTTTGGGAGTCAAGGGTTAGCTTGTGGCTTCCTCTATGGTGGAGAAGGTGGTGGAGGCTTCTACGATTTCAAAAGACCTCAAGCCTAAAAAGGATGTGGTTAACTCTATGGTGGAGGAGTTTTCTCTTATTGTTGGAGCTTTGGCTAAAGATTTCTCTCAAGAAGTTGTTTTGGAAGAAGGGGAGTTGGTCGATTCTATGAAAGACCATCTATTTATGCCAACTGATGGGGTTAAGGAGTTGGTTCTTGTAGATGAGGCTGTTCTGGATTCTACGAAACCACATGGGAGTTTGGCTAAATAATGTTTGTTATTGGGGATTGTGGGTGTGGTAGGGCTTGAGCATTTTAGTCAACTTAAGGATTTACCTACTCATGCTCAAAATGGTGTGCTCACCTCTTCTATCAATGGAGATAATTTGTAATGCTCTCTCTCTCTAGCTGATTCTAGAGAAGGAAGGGAGCCTCCCTTTTCTTCGGTTAAGACTAGGAATAGGAAAAAATGTTTTCCATTCTGGTGTTTCAACAAGGAATCACTAGAAAGTGGGTTGTGGGTTGCAAGGGGTAGAGGTAGACCCACATTGCAGAAACATAGGGAAAATGAAAGAAAGTCAAATATTGTAAAAGGGTCCCAAAAAACCTTGTTTGAGATGTGCTTGAAAAGCACACCCTAGAAACCTTGATGAAGATAATATCTTGGAATATTTGAGGGTTCAATAACCCTCATAAGAAGGATCTTCTTGCCAATCTAGTAAGATACCATAGACTTGATATAATCCTTATGTAGGAGACTAAAATGTTTGTGGATAAGTTGGATGAAATTAAGAATAGATTCTTCAAAGATTGTGGGTTTCATGGTTTTGATGTTGATGGAGCCTCTAGGGAGTTGCTACTTTTTGGAATCCTCAGGTGGTGAGGGTTTCAGTTGTGTTTGGGGAACCAAACCATATTGCTACCTCATTTTTGCATATTAGGGATAAATTCTATTGGATCAACTCTAATGTTTATGCCCCTAATTCAAGATGTGCTAGAAAGAGGTTCTGGGGGAATCTAAATTCCTTCAAAACTATCCAATCTACTGATCAATGGTTGGTTATGAGTGACTTTAACATGCCTCTGAACAATTTGAAAAAGAAAGGGGGATCTTAGGTTATGGATGATAGTATGTTTGACTTGTTGAATTTCATTAATGATAATGCTTTGTATGATGTTGATCTGTGTGGGGCTTCTTATACTTGGTTGAATCGAAGAGTTGGCAACACCCTTATCCAAGTTCAGTTGGATTGGGATCTCCTTTCTCCTGACTAGTTTCTTGCCTATTCTTGTTCTCTTTCGACTCTTACTAGGTTGGGCTTAGATCAATTCTCAATTTCTTTTTCGATGGATTTGGTGGGTAGGAGATCCTTTCCTTTTCACTTTGAGAAGATGTGGGCCTCTCATCTTGATTTTAAGGATAAAATGTCTTCTTGGTGGAATATTCTCGTTGATGGTTTGGTGATGTATAGAGTGGATAAGAAAATTTCTTTGGTGAAATTTAATGTCAAGATCTGGAACAAGTCAAGTCTTTTGGGCATATATTTTCGGAGAAATATCATATCAAGGAGGGGAT
This sequence comes from Sequoia sempervirens, assembly GCA_007258455.2. Classification (NCBI taxonomy): domain Eukaryota; kingdom Viridiplantae; phylum Streptophyta; class Pinopsida; order Cupressales; family Cupressaceae; genus Sequoia; species Sequoia sempervirens. The sequence continues at coordinate 80,842 of VDFB02086312.1, forward strand.
GTGTTGCAATAGTCTATTTAGATATATGGGTACAACGCTAATGTTCCTTTTGAAGAGAGTGTGCTCTTATCTTGTTTGCATAATATTGTTGCTAGGGAGGAATAATTTTGGAAGCAAAGGTCTGGAGCCATTTGATTGAAGTGTGGGGATAGGAATACAAATTTTTTTCATCTCATAACTATGAAACATCAGGCCTCTAATAGGATTTTGAGTGTCTATCATAATGGTTAGCTTCTAGATAATGATGATGATATTAGGCAAGCTTCTTCCTCTTTTTTTGTTGAGCTCCTTTATGCTAAGCTTGGATTGGATTCTACTTTTCAAGATCAATTCCTTGATGTTATTCCAAATATTATTTTTGAGGATCTCGATAATATGTTTTGTGGTATTCCTTCTGCGAAAGAGATTAATAAGGTTGTTTTCTCTTTTGAAGGGAATAAATCTCTTGGCCTTGATGGTTTTCCAATGTTTTTCTTTCAAAAATTTTGGGTTATTGTCTCCAAAGATGTTGTGGAGGTCACCAAGGAATTCTTTGGTAGTTTGAACTTTCTGGAAGAATTGAACTCCACTTTTATTGTTCTTGTCCCAAAGAAATTAGGGGCATCAAATTTTAATGAGTTTTTTCCTATAAGCTTATGTAATTCCATTTATAAAATAATTTCCAAAGTGTTGGCAGTTAGGTTGCAACGTATTCTTACTTCAATTATTTCTCAGCAGCAATGTGGTTTTTCTCCGAAAGGCAAATTATTGATCCCATTATCATTGTTCATGAAAATATTCATTCGTTGCTAGTTAACAAGAAGGTTGGTTTCCTATTGAAACTAGACCTTGTCAAGGCTTATGATCGGGTGAATTGGCAGATTCTTCTGAAGGTGTTAGGGGCATTTGGATTTTCTAATAATTTTTTGAAGTTGATTGGGAGCCTCATTTCCACACCCTCTTTCTCTGTGTTGGTTAATGGTTCTCCCTCTACTTTATTTAGGAGTTTGCATGGTGTGAGGCAGGGTGACCCCATCTCTCCCTTCCTCTTTATTATTCTGGTTGAAGGTCTTGGATGATCTCTTCAAAAGGCGGTCTCAGTTGGTGCTATTAAAGGGCTTTATCCATCCTCCTCCTCTCAGCCTTGCTCCCACCAACAGTTTTTGGATGATACAATTATTCTTGGGGAGGCCTCTATTGTTGAAGCCAATGTAATTCAGCCAATTTTGATTAATTATGAATTTTCCTTGGGATAATTGGCGAGTCTCCCTAAGAGCACTATTTTTTTCCTGAATACACCTCAAAGAAGAATGCAAATAATCACATGTATTTTTTCAGTGTGTTATTTGGGAGCTTCTATCAACTTATCTTGGTCTCCCCCTTTGTTCGAATGTTGTTCATGATTCATTTTGGCGTGGTCTGATTGATAAATTTAATGCTAAATTGTCTGGGTGGAAAGGCGCTCTTCTTCGTCAAGTTGGAAAGCTTTTGTTGATTAAATCTACTTTATAGAAGCTCCCTATTTATGTTTTAAGTCTCTTCCAGATCCTAAGGAAATTTTGGAAAAGGATTGAGAGTATTTAGAAGCATTTTTTATGGTCTAGAGTGGAGGGAAAGAAGAGGTTGCATCTTGTCTCTTGGGATGAGGTGTGCAAATCTAAAAAACAAGAAGGGTTGGGGTTAAGGAAAATTAAGGATTTTAATTTTTCCCTTATGTTAAATAATTATGGAACCTTCTTGATGCTAGTAAGGAGTGGTCATAAATTCTTTCCTGTAAATGTCTAGTTGGTGTTGATAAATTTAGGATTTTTTTTGGGAAGGTTTTTCTCCTCCTTCGGGGTCAATTTTTTGGATTTTATTGATTAAGGTCAGGATGATCATCTCGATTGGGCTTTGATGGTCTTTGGGAAATGGAAGATCCATTATTTTATAGGATGTTTGGTGGATTGGACATGGTCCTGTTAAAGATGAAGATCAGGTGGATCTACTTTATGACCTTTGTCTTTGTTCTTATAGAGTGTTTGTTGCTGATTACATTGTTGATGGTGCATGGAGGAGGATTCATGTGGAGTTTGGGGAATTGGAAATACTTTATCATTTCTTATTTGTGATCCATATCTTGGTTGCTCACCTGGTGGATAAAGTGGTGTGGTGGTTCGCTCCTCAGGGCCAATTTTCAGTGGCCTCAACCTTTCATTTTTAGAATAATGTTGTGGGCGCTCATCCTCCCTGAGCTTTGGTGTAGTCTTCAAAGTTGATCCCTAAGGTTAACATGTTTTTCTAGTTGTTATGTCAAGAAAAAATATTGACTATTAAAAACCTTTGGAAAAGGGGTTTCTTGATGCCAAATAGATGTTATCTTTGTGAGAAGGACGTTGAGGACTCCTTCCATTTGATTATTGGTTGCAGGTTTTCTATTGAGGTTTGGGCTCAGGTGCTACAGCTTTGGAAATTGGAATGGGTTTTTCCTTCATCTGTGGTGTATTTTTGGTTCTAATAGACTTATCCTTCTTTTAACCCCTCTTTGGGTTTGTTGTGGTCCCTAGTTTTACCAAATGTGGCCTGGGGTCTTTGGAAGGAGAGGAATAATTGGATTTTTCAGAATGCTGCTCTCCCTCCTTATAGGCTATTTTTTAAGATTTGTGTCGTGATTAAGGAAAATTTCATGCTGGAAGTGGCTAATTCTAATCTTCTTGGGAAGGTTCCTATTTTTTATTATGAATTATGGGTGGTTGATCAGTGGAAGCTTAATTTTGACATAGCCCAACCATTGAAGAAGGTTAAACCGGCACATGAGGGAGTGATCTGGTATTCCCCTACTCCTGGTTGGTATAAAATTAACTTTTATGTTTTTGTTAAAGGTAATTTAGGACCTATTGGTTGTGCGGGAGTGTTGTGTGATAATAATGGTAGGCTGGTTTCTATGGTGACACTCCCTTTGGGAACTCAAACAAACCACTTTGCAAAAGTTGTTGCCAACTACCATGTGTTAATTTTTTCCAAGGAGAAGGGTGTGACTAAAGTGTGGTTGGAGAGGAACTCAATGAATATCATTAACTACTTGAAAAGGGTTAACTCTCCCTCCTAGTCAATTAAACATTTCATTGAAGACTCTATTGCAATTTTAAATTGTTTCCAAGAATTTTATATTTCCCATGTGTATCATGAGGCCAATGGTGTTGCTAATTTCTTGGCGAACTTGGGCGTTACTTCAACTAGGTCTTGGAACTCTAATGGCCACTTTCCCTTTGATCTCATATCAATGCTTAATAATGATAAAATTTCACATGCATCTTATGTAGGGATTTAGATTAGGATGTAATTTCCTAAGTGTGTTGCCTCATAATTGCATTCTTATGTTGATTAGACTTATGAGGGGCTGAAACTGTCTTGATAATCATGGCTATGTGAGTCATGGTCTCTCAAGGGATTCGGCCTTAATGCATACTTGTACCTGGAATGTCAGTGTTGTATTATTTTTTAGCTTTATTATCCTCGTTGTGTTCTCTTTTACTTATTTTTATCCTTCAATAATTATCTATGTTGGTTTATGCATTCAATTATAGGGGGTGAGAGGTGTAGAATAGAGCCTATGTCTTGTGAAGAGACCAAGGCCAATGGTAAGTTCTAGGAGATTCTTGAAAAGGGGGGTCACCCCTTTTATGGAAAAACTTCATGGCTTTGATTTGCAAATTTCGTAGGAGTTTGTGAATGCTTGGAATAATCATTTCCTAAGAATTTTTGGGTTGTATGCCACTGTTACTGAGGACTTCATTGTTGAAGTTACTAGTCTCTCTATGAAGGGCACAAAATTCTACAGGGAAAAGGCAATGTCTTTGTTTGTGAGGATGAATTTCCTATAGGATAAGGAGAAGGTTAAAATCAAGCGGTTGGTGTGGTGGCTATGACAGGACTTCTATTAAACCCATCCGAGGAATGTGGAAATGGCTATTATGAGCTACTACACTCTAGACAAGAGATTATCACCATCTATGTGTATCACTTTATGTTATTGAACCATTTTTGTCATGGTAATTTGGTTTCATTCCCGTTCTATCTACTCCTATCTTTAGAGACTGGAATTCTTGAATTTAGAAAGAATTCCAATAACCCTTTTTTACATGAAGGGTTGATGCTTTTAATTGTGGAACATATTAAGTCTAGACATGTTATTGAAACCCCTATTCCTAGTAGAGCTTGCAAGTCCAAGGATTTAGACTATGACATGGGTGAGGATTTCGTTGAGGTGGAGGAAGGTGAAGGTGAGTTGGATTCTAGTGATAAGGAGGACTCACCTACTTGGTCTGATGGCTATCAAACTAAATTAGAGTTGGACAAAATACCCTTGGTTGTGGCTAAGAGTAAAATTTCTTCTAAGGTTGGGAAAGATGGTTAGGTTTCTATGATGGAGTCTGAGCCCTCCCCTTCAGGTGTGAAACATAAAATCCTTGGTGGTGCAAAGGGGGGAAATAAGGGTGGTAATGCTTCTAGTGGGAGGAAAAATTGAGATTGGGGTCTACTTGTGTGAGGGATGCAATTATCCAGGGTGATGAGAAGCATTTTCTAGAAGTTGCAGAGGGGGTAAAGGAATCTAGTGTGCTAAAGAAGGCCCCTAAAGTGGAGAAGGTTAAGGGTTCTAATTTTTTATTTTATTTGGATGTGCCCCCTATTGTCTCGATCTCTGTGAGCAAAGGAAAAGAGAAATTCATCCCCCTAGCTAGTACTCATTGTGAGGAGTATCTTACAAGCTCTCACCAGGGGGTGGAATTGAACTAGGAATCACTAGATCCTAATCAGATTTCTAGATTGGTAAAGGAGGGTTCAAATGTCTTCTTCAATTTATTTATGTGGCTCCTTCATGAAGTGCAAAATCTGCATGGTAAGTGTGACACGATTGCAAGGTGTAACATTTCTACTTTGAGAAGAACTAGGGATATGAATCCGGTATTTAGCATGGTTAAGATCATGAATATCACTCTTAACTAGATGGCAGAGGATTTTTTGCAATTAAAAATTGATCACGACCCCATAATTGCTTCCCTTGAGAAGAATTTTCTGAATGTTCATCAGGATCTCTATACTCTGGTTAATCTTAGCAAGGATTCTCTTAAGACTACTATGGAGGGTCTGGTGCTTTTAAATGATAAGGCTAAGGATTGGACTGGTAAAACCCTTCTTCCTAAATAGGAGGTACATGTTGTGGGTTTGGATAATGATATGGGGAAATAGGTAAATGATCCTGGGGCAGGGCCAAGTGTGTGTACAAAAACCAAAACCAAAAAATGTAGTGTTGTCCCGATGCAAAATGTCAAAGAGGTCATGGAGATGCACAACAAGGTCATCACCAAATATTTGGAGGAAGAAAGGATTTTAAAGGACCTTCTCTAATTGTTTCCATGTTCTTTTTTATGTTTGCTGCTTTTTTGTTGTTGGTTTGATGGTTTGTTGATTGTGGTTTAATAATTTTTCTTTTTCTTTTGGGTAATCTTCCTTGTCTTATCTTTCGTGTTGCCTTAAATTTTTTTGTAAAGGGTTTTAGGAACCCTTCAAAACCTATTTTCTAATAATTAAAAACAAGAGCATACTAAATTATTGCATGATTTTCCTCAACTATTTGTGTGGTCTTATTCTAATATGCTTGGCATAGATCCTAAGGTATTGATGCATAACATTGTATTAGAACATGATGCTAAACTAGTGAGACAAAAGATTCAAAAAATGAACCCTAAGGTGGATTTGTTGGTTAAGGCTGAGATTGAGAATATTTTACAAGTTGGATTTATTTTCCTGATTGATTATTCAGCTTGGATATCAAACATAGTGGTTGCAAAACCGTACAATCGTATTCGAATGTGTATGGATTTTTGTAACCTTAATAAAGCATATTTGAGAAATAATTTTCTCCTCCCAAACATATACATGATTATGGATTCAATCACTAGACATGCTTTGATATTATTTATGGATGGATTTTCTAGATATAATCATTTTTTACCAATCCTCAAGATTAATACAAAATGACAAAATGGTATTTATTACACCATGGGGAAAATTTTGTTAGGTGGTCATGCCATTTGGATTAAAAAAATTGGAGCAACATATCAAAGAGCTATGATGTTAATATTTCATTAATTCATACATAACATTCTAGAGGACTATGTTGATGATATCTTCGCTAAATCTATAACATGTCAAGATCATGTCAAAATCCTTGGTCAAATCTTTGAGTGAATATGAAAGTTATTATAATATGAGATTGAATCCTAGGAAGTGTCTTTGGTGTGGATAGTGGAAAACTACTAGGTTTTATAGTGTCACATTGAGGAATTGAGGTGGAAACAAAGAAGATTGGTGCAATAATAAATATGCCACCTCTTAAGAATATTTCTCAATTACGTAGCTTACAAATAAAGATTTAGGCTATCTATCATTTTGTAGCATCATTGGCAGATCATACTCTTGCCTTTACTCATTTACTAAAAAAGGAATCTCACTTTAAATGGAATGAAGATTGTCAAAGAGCATTTGAAATCTTAAAACAATACTTAATTAATCCTCCTATCTTACAACTGGCAACATTAGGACATCCCCTTATTATTTACACTTTTGCCTTATCAAATTCTCTTGTATACTACATTAGTCAAATATTAATTGATTATGAGACACAATACATAAATATAGAAAAACAATGTTGGGCTCTAGTGTTTTTTGCAAACAAATTCAGACATTATCTCCTAAATAATGAGGTGCATGGGGTGAAAATATTTGATCCACTCAAACATCTATTTTCTAAGATTAATTTATCAGGATGCTTAGCTAATTGGGTAATGTTATTAACAAAGTTTAATCTTAAGTTTATCTTTCAAAGATTAACTACAGGACAAATGTTGACCAACCATTTAGTCAAATCTCCTTCATCGCTTGCATTACTAGACCAAGACTCATTTCTTGATGAACATGTGTTGAAATTAGAGGAAGATACCACATGGGATTTATATTTCGATGATTCTAAGGGTTGAACTAGCTCTAGTGCTGGGGTGATCCTATTACCTCCTTCAGGTAATTTAGTTCCCTTATCATACCATCTCAACTTCCTTTGCAAAAACAACATTACATAATATGAGGTTCTTATTATTGGTTTGTGTGCGGCGTTATCTTTAAATATTCAACATCTTCACATATTTGGAGATTCTCAATTAATCATAACAAATTAATGGATCATATGAAGAGAAACAAGATAAAATATCTCAATATCACAATTTGGCATTAACAATATTGAATTTTTTTCCTCATACACTATAGATAATATTCCATGTAAGGATGATTGACATGTGGATGCAATGACAAGTGAAACTTCTCTTATATATCTCTATGATTCTTCCATAAATTTTTAATTTACCATTTATAATCTCACATTGCCATTGATCACTAACAACATAAAAGAGAAGGTAATTTGTCATGTAGATAAATCAGATGAATGGTATTCACATATATTTCAATACTTGCATGATGGTATTTTTCCTGAAACTACTATGAAAAACACTCATGCTCATCTTTGAAAAATTGGAGTGCGATACATAATTTTGGCTAATGTGTTATATACCAAAGGTCATATAATGGTGTCATTTATTTCCTTAATAAATCTAAGATCCATGTGGCTCTCAAAGAAGTTCATTTAGGTGCTTGTGGGGCAAATTTTGGTGGCCGATTGTTGGCTCAAAGGCTAATTCATATGGGATATTATTAGAAAATCATGGAACAAGACTCTTTCACCTTTGTTAAAATTGTCCTAAGTGTCAACAACATAACAATTTTATTCATTCCCTTGCTCACGAACTTCATGCCCAAGTAGCTATTTGGCTATTTTTTGTGTGAGGTTTGGATCTTATTGGGAATATTTATCCTCCATCATATCTAGGACATAAATTCATCACCATAGCTACAGATTGCTTCACAAAGTGGTTCGAGTTGTTTCCTCTTCATTCCAAAATGGCTAATGTCATTTTTCATTCTATCTTAGATAACGTAATATCATAATTCGTTCTTCCTTCAACTTCGATTACAGATAATGGTACACCATTTAAAAACAATGAAGTAAAGAATTTTTTTAGAAAAATTCCACATACAACATCATTTTTCTACATCCTATTATCCTTAGTTGAATGGAAAAGAAAAAGCAACTAATATAATAGTTGAACAAATTTTGTGAAAAATAATTAACAAACATAACAAGGATTGAAATACTCAACTTTATTATGCATTGTGGGCTTATCACACGAGTGTTCGTATGGCTACGGGTAATACTCCATACAACCTTGTCTATGGTGTTGATGATGTTATGCCTTTAGAGTTAGAAATTCCTTCTTTGCGGATCTCTCTTAATGGTATTATAAATGATAAATCTTATGGAGAACAATGACTTCAACAACTTGAAATACTAGATGAAAAATGTATAAATGCTCTTGAACATCTTCAAGCTTATTATAAAAATGTACAATGAAAAAATAATGATGGTGTTATTCTTCATTCATTTAAGAAAGGCGACTTGGTGTTATATGAGAATCAATGTAATGTAAATGTCACACCAAGAGAAAAAGAAAATTTTAGTTTAAATTAGATAAGACCTTATATTATTGATGAAGATTTTGGATCAGGAGCAACAATCTTTCTATGATAGATGGTATCCCTCTCAAATAACCTATTAATGCTATGCATTTGCATAGATTTTATGATTAAAATCATCATTTTGAATAGTATATTGTATTTTAAAGCATGTTGTTTAGATTAAGTATATGTTCTCTTCTATTTTTTCTTGCATTGCTTCATTCTTGACAAATATTTGCATGTCTTGAATTCTTAGAGTAATTTTTCATAATTGGATTATTACTTTTTATACACACTATTCAATAATTTGTGTGCCACATAAAAGAAAATCATTATAAGCATTTAATTTCATCTAGAATTAGATCATAATTATATCTGGTTTAACATGTGTACACTTAATAAAAAATGCAACATCTAATTAGATAATTTTGTTGTTTAGTTAGATCACATCATTTATTTACATATATCAATTAGATCATTGTAGTATTTATTAAATAGTCTTAATCATATTGTTTAATAAATCACCATTGTATTTAATTTAACATAAATGGAAATGTAATACATGTTAGAAAAAATCACATGTAGTACCAAACCATAATAAATAGACAAAATAAAATAAAATATGATCATATATATATATGATGGCATTTATACATCATCATATCAGCATGCTAGAAAAATTTGGTGTTTCATAAAATGAATACATCACCATCTAGTAGGCCTATGGCTACCAGATTCCTCGAGACCTGGTGGTGGTGGTCAATATGATACTATAGATCATGAGTGGCTCCTAGAGCTACTCTATACCAATATAGCATGTAACTCTTTTTTAATATTTGCATTAGCCACAAGTGTGTATGTATGTTACTCCTAGATATGATATCTCTCTTCTTGTACACTACTAATCTCCTCTTGTAGGATGGATTGCACCTCACTTGTAGTAAGATCTTGATCTCTCAGCTCTCAAATCCTTATATACTATCCTCCATCATGGAATAGGCTCAAATATGTTTTCATGGCGCCCTACACTCGGTGGTGGCCTATGTTCAACACATATGGGATGATGTGGGGGCATATCAAGAACCATGTTTGATATCACTCGACCCATAAAGTCAAGCAGATATCGGGTACCAAGTGTAAAGGAAAAAAACATAGAATAACATAAGATACAAGCATGATATAAAATAGAGATTTAAACATACGATCTAGTAGATGATAATAACATATCATATACCTAGATCACTAACTCACTAGTCGAGATCTTGATATGCCACTATGATGCCCATATCTAGACTCCCTCCTGAGACTAGGGGCATGGGGTGTGATGCACTTCTTCTCTCTCCATTCTCATAGGTGGGTGGTCTCTCATGTCTCATAGAATGTACTTGTGATACACGAGGATGAGACATAGGTCTCTCCTAGGGGATATCCTTGGCTTCCCTATGCTCCTCTAGACCTCCCACAACTGGTATAGCTGGTTGTTGATCCTCCTCCTCATCATCTCCAACCACATCTTCATCGTCATCCTCATCCTCATGATCATGTCAATGCCATGACCA
>VDFB02086313.1:0-15807 GCA_007258455.2 Sequoia sempervirens
GCAGCCAATTTTTACTACAATTAAAATGTATTTTCCGAAGAACCATTTTTAAAGAACAATAAAGCAAGATACTTACATCCTGATCCCTTTCCCACAAATCTTCTAATCTACAAGCGTAGCAAAGTTCCAGAATTCTTATATTTTTCAATGAAAACCAAGATGGAAGATTATTGTGCTCAAATTCATTGAAACACTCAAGCCAGACCAGTTCTCTTGATAGTTTGCTATATTTCTGATCAATAAAATCTCCATCACCAATAAAAATCTTCAATCCAAGTGAGTGAGGCGCGAGGCTACGCTCTCCTTGGCTTGTGTTTATTATGATCTTCCCTTGCCGTTGGTAACAATTGTCACCAATTGCGTTTGCGATTCCTCGGACTCGTATTGCTTTCTGAATAGTCAAAAGTAAAAATAAGAAATATTTTAAAGCTCAATATAACTGAAAGATTGGTTCACATGCCACGATTAATAACACCATAAAAGAAGGCATTGACTTCACCTGTTCAGGGGGAATCTCGATAACCTGCTGTGGAGACAAAAGGCGATGAGGTGAGTGTCCATTTGCAATGTCCCTTCCCACACTACTACATCAAGGGGGTATTTAAGACAGTTTTTAAGACAATATTTGAGTATATTGTCTTAAATTGAGACAGAAAAAAAGTTGTTTATTGTCTCAAGTATTGTCTTTAAGGGGGTGTCTCTATAAAGACAATATAAAATTGTCTCTATAAAGACAATATGACATAGAAGTATTTTTGTCTCTTTAAAGACAATATGAAATTGTCTGTATAAAGACAATATGACATAGAAGTATTTTTGTCTCTTTAGAGACAATTTCACTTTTGTCTCTTTAGAGACAATTTCACTTTTGTCTCTTTAAAGACAATAGTTGGGATTAAAGACATTGTCTCTACAGAGACAATATGTAAAAATTGTTTCTTTAGAGACAATATGTAAAAATGTATTAAAAAAATAAACAATTCAATGTTTTCAAATTCTCGTCGTCCTCCTATTTGTTGGAGTTTTTATTTTTTATTTTTCAAATGCGATGGAAAATTATAATAGAAATTATCAATGATTTTGAAGTTGGAACAATGAACAGTTGTCGAATACACAAAGCATAATGTTCATAAAAAACAAAGAAAATAATGCATCCTAATCCAAATTCATAAAGTAAATGCCAATAAGTATTTTTTTATTTATAGTTTATAAACTTGTTCATACAATCATAAGCAACACGTACGTCATAACATGACATACACAAACGATTCATTTCTAGGAAAGAGAAAATGTTAATATTTTCCTAAAAGCCATTGGAATATACCCAACTACCAGCATAACTCTTTCGAGCATGGCAAGGTAGCTTGACAAAGAGTTGACTCAATTGTCTGGACTGGACAATTTTGCTTCAGAATGGAAACTTTCTTCTTGCATGCTTATGTATGGTCCTCTCAAACGCTGATAACTTTTCATTGTAACAATCCACTAAATCATGTACTTTGTTATTGATGAACGACAAGATTTCCAAATCGTCTTTGAGCATAACACAGCCTTTCAAGATTTTGATATGATTTTGGAGAGAGTTGAATTCTTCCTTTAAGATAATCAATACGGTGAAAGCAAAATTTTCCTGCAAGCAAACAATATTAGATTTAACAAGTAAATCCATTTGCATTATTCATTTAAAGAACCACAAATCCACAAGTCTCTACACATTAACTGAAAATAATAAATCTGCAAATCAAACCCCAAAAAAATATCCAATTATAAGCAACCACTACACTAGTCATTTGATAGCCCAAAAGTGAAAATATGTGATCCCAAAAAACTTTCACAAATATTTTCTTTCATATAACTTACTGCTCAAGCTGGGCTGCAAACTGTGCAATTTTAAGTTGGCACTGGTTAGCCGTACTAGTAACTTCTTCACCTTGATAGAGCCCTGCAACTTGCTCAAACTATTTCAAAGCCAGTTCCAAAGTTTCTTCAGCTTCATATATTTCACCGAATTCCTGTAGAAAACAATATTTTGAAGTACATTAGAAATCTAAATTATGGAAATTGACTTCTAAATTTCCAAATCAAAATCTGGTTGATGACCTCCAATATCCCAATTGAAGTATAAAACTCTAGAAACCAATAGATCTGATAGATACATGAAATTCTAACTTTATAAATTATAAACAATAAAATTCTGCTTAGACACAACCAACACACAGAACAACCAAAACTCTCAGGTAAGCCAATTTCAATTATGATGCTAAGGTAAATCAATCACAGAAAAAAAACTAAACGGACAAGGAAAATCTCTATGAAATTTAGTGTAATGAAGAACAGTTTAGAAGCTGTGATAGTTTTAGCATAACAAGGAGTACAATACAAGAAACAGCTGTGAGAAGAAGTACCAAGAACTGGAAGTTACAGCCATCTCCCACTTTAAGAAAAAGACACAAATTAACAAAATTTCATTGTTTCATTGTCAATCTGTATGTATAACAAGTACAACAAAAGGCTCAAAGGCTATAAATAAAAACTGACAAAATGTAGAAAAACATAGCAACAACTAGATCTATTGTTATGCTTGATCTTCATTTGGAAATTTTGCATCAAAAGCGGACTGTGAGTCTGAATCACTCCCAATATGAGGAACTAGCTCATCTAATGACATCCCAAACAATACCTTGTGTTCCTGCTCTTCATCAATTTTTGTGGCATTGTTTGGATCAACATCCCAATGTATGGCCAGAGTCTGATGATACTTTGGACCCTATCGATCTTGAAGTAATGAAGTCACAAGGCACTATATCTTTAGGGGCTCTATGCTTCATTCCACTTCATCCATGTAATATTCTAGTATTGAAATCTAAGTTTTGCATTGTATGGTAAATTGTAACCTACCATTCTTCTGCAGCCAACCCAACGATTATGGATATGAATGCTTTGTGGTCATAAGCTCAAGTCTTTAAATCAATGACTCAGAAATCAAGTTCTTCTTTGATCTTGAATCAAACATTGTACTCATCTTCATTGTCTTGAATTGAATTTTTATAAGGAACAATCCCTTTGTTTGCTCTTCCAAATTTTGTGCTTTTGCTCATGGGATTTTCAGCACTGTGGTGCATACTAGTTTCTTGTCAAGGTCTAATTAACATTCCCCCTCATTCCCCTCTACCTTAGTTGTTGTGCTCTTATTTTGTTGGACCTTTTTCTTTTTGTTCTAACATTGCAGTTCAGCACACAACTTGTAATATTTGGCCTCTTTATATGCATCAGTATCATGATGTTTGCAATAATGTTCTTTGTGAAGCCATTATTCTTCCAAACAAAAGTGACATTCTGCTGCTTTGTTCTTTTCTTCTACTTCAAGGATTTTTCTTGGGATATAGAGGATATGCCTCTACATTTCTGAGTCATTTTTGACCCATATATTTCAACATCATTGCTATCCTATAGGAATCATCAATTCTTTTCACATTGAATACATCTAACTCGTCCTGAATATGAATGTGCATGCCTCAAAGGTACTTAACAAGTGGTCCTGGATCATTTTAGCAGCCATCTACTAGAAGACTTACTTAAGAAAGTCAAGGAACACTCTTAGACATTTTGTCCTTGCCTCTCTCATAGTTATTTGTCACATGAGAAGTTTCTCATCCTATTCTCCAGTGGTGTAAAATTGGGATTTAATCAATTTCTTTAGTGCATTCCAATTCTCATCCTATTGCTGAGCAAAAGAGATGTCCTATTCATCAGAAAACCCATGGAAATTACACATCCAGATTCCCCATCCAGTAGTCAAGCTTCTTTATGTCTAATTTCCCCTTTACATCAATGGGTTGGATTTCCAACTTGTCCTCATACCTACTCTCCATCTTTACACACTTACTAAATCTCCACGTCTTTGTCCACATCCTTTTCTGGGGCTTTCTTCTTTTTGGTTACCTTCAATTTCATGACCATCCTGAAATTAGAAATATCTGCCTTAATGTTAGTGTATTGGGCTTTGAGATACGCTTCTGTTGTGCCTTTTTCTATTAAATTGGGTGATGTTTTCCATCCTTTCTTGTCTCTTTTGGATTGTATGGAAATAGCTTTCCTTCACCACGGTTCCTTTCTGCAGTCACCATAGAAATGTGATAGAACCTTTGCATGGCTAAGCCAACTGCTCTGGCACCGAAATTTGGTTTGGAATTATCTATCCTATGAATTGGGTCCCAGTCAACTTATCACGTCTGATTTTGTTTTTATTTGTGTAAAAAAGTATAACAAATTCTATGGAATATAAAACTACAGTTCCTATCTTTCTATGTGCAAAAAGCTACAAAAATAAATTAAAATAGCTTTAGTAACCAAATATCTAAATATGATCCACGAATATTTATGTGGAGAAAAGTTAAAACCTTAATAAGTGTCAAAAGCTCTAGGAACAGAATCTTGAACATTTCAGTTCCTTCTGGAAGACTTTAATACAGAGGGACAAATAACTGTGTTCACTATGTAATAGCCAGCATTGTGATTTCATGTTACATGAAAACTGCAATGGCTTCCTCTGTTTAGGACTGCATTTTCTCATGCCCCTAGAAATTCTTCTAATGATCCCTTTAAGTTTGCTTTTCCTTCAGTTCATTCGAAGTTAATCAGTTTTGTCAGTTACATAGTCTTATTGTCTTCTCCTTAATGTGGATTAAAGAAAGGATGTACCAACTGTGCCTTAAGTTATTTTTTCATCCAGTGATAAACAAAGTGGGTTTTACTAGGATTTGATTTGCATCCACATGTTTTTCCATGGGACATGGCCACATGGACCCAAGTGATGTTTTCCTCTTATCATAGCATGTAAAACCATAATACCTTTTGAAAGAGTTACACTGGGTCAATAATGGCCAGAATTCTATCTTCTAATATATCAAACTGACTGGATTGGAGAATTTTTGGCAACATTGGGCTGCTAATGCTGTTCTGCCTCTCTGACATTTGTCTAAAACAAAAAAATTAAAAAATTCTAGTCCTAGGTTACTCTAAAATGGGAAACAAGTTTGTCTATAATTTGAGTACCTCCTTTCTCTTAATTTGCCAACTCTCTTGATACGACTGTTTTTGAGTTTTTTAACTCTATTTATTCCATTTTGGCTCAGTATAACATAGATTAGTAAGTTATGATTAGTGTAACAGAATTAGTATTGTATTATACAAGATAAAGCACACTAAAATATCATATATAAGAAGTGTTTGCAAGAGTATTACTTTTACCTTGTTGTAGAATTTATTGATCATTCATTGAGGAAGGTGGCATGGGTGATGACATTGTTCTGGTTGAGGGTGAAATGGCCTAATAATAAGAAACATTAGTATATATATGTTGATTGCAGACCTATTCAACATTCCTTGAAGGAGGTTTTGTGTGTAAATTTTTTGTCAAAATCCTTCAAGTATATTCAAGGGAATTTTGAATTTTCCCAAGCCAACTTGTTTATAGAATGGAATGATCTGCTGTCACGAGAATAGACAAATTAGACTACAATTTAGAATGAATCTCATGATCTGGAAGTGATGATCACAGTAACTCACCTTGATGATGCCTGGAGTGATAATGTTGGGACCCATAGAAGAAAATACAGCCATTTGTGGTGCTAGACTAACATTCAAAATTGTTAAGGTTCTAATAATCTGTGCTGTGGGATTACTAATTATCCCAATCATAAGCTAGTTGGTGATAGAACAGACATGAAAACAAATGTGAAAATTTTGAAAGGTTCTTTAGATTCACCATTCTGATAACTGAATTACTTGTGTATTCATAGTCACACCACCAGATAATGAAATAATTAGGAAATATCAAACAAGAGCTGATTAATGTTACCTCTTCATTTCCATTCCTTCCTAGAAGCAATCTCATCCTACAAAACAGAACAAACATAAATCAGTTTGAGTAGAGTTTCTGGATTATCTAATTACGCATGCTAACTTGTAAAGTAGATAAAGAGACAATAAAGAGAACCACAAGGATGTAACAAATTTAGAGTTATAAACAATCTACTTACCACTTTCCCTTGATACCAGTATGTAGATGTCACTAGGTGCATTACTTTGAATAACAATGTCCTCTTTTGGAGGTGAGTAGTTTAAGGAAAATCCTTAAACTATAGAAAGTACTTTGAACTTTTCTCTTGTACCAGCGATTAGACTTCACAAAATGAATTGTACATGAAACACTATATACATTATATATATATAAAGTAGGCAATGAACAATGTATTGTATAAAACCAGGGAACTTTTTTCGTCTGAATGAAAAGTAGGCAAGTTGCTTGCAATAATCGATGTAAGGAACATAAAAGATCTTGCAAAAAATCATTTTGTTAAGTTCTTCTTTTCTTCCAATAAGTCCTAAGAGCTAAAAAAAGCATTCTAATCTATATATTCTATTGTTTTCTTATCCACGATCAATCCCACATGATTAGACAACAATAGACTTAAACATAAGAAGCAAACATGTCTTTTGTTAATTTGTTTCTATCCATCCTCTTCCTTTATGTCCTCTTTCTACGAGGAACTATACTAATACGAGGCACTATTCTAATTGTGGGTGTCAATTGTTCATCACATTGGACACCCTCCTCATTATTCTCTTCTCCCACTTGCTCCTCATGTTCCTCTAGCTCCTCTTCATGCTCACTACCTGATGAGTTGGATTGTTGGGCTTCCTATACACAACAAAATTTAACTCATTAAAATAACATATCAAATCACAGTTTTAGCTTTGCTTGTTTCATTTCTCTATGCAAAAAAGAAACTATTATAATTCTAGGTGTATCTATCTATTTCAATATCTATATCATTTGTTTTGCAATGGAAATGAAAGCAAAATATGAAATTTTATTATATCCCATCATGCAAAGAACTTACCTTAGAATTACAAGAACCCCCAATGGGTTTCTCTCATGTTGTCTATCTTGATGGCTATAACTATCTAGAAGTCCTTTTGGTAATATGTGATTGATTTTCTTTGAATAAAATGTGTATTCCCCTCACCCCAAAAAAATAGGAGGATAGGTATAATTGGCTTTAAGATTGATGATAGATAAATAGTGTTAATTTTGTTCCAAAATAACTTGTCGCTATCAAAAAACTAATTGCCTCAATTTGATGAATATCTCAAAATTTAAGTTGGCATAGAAAAATTAGCAAATCAATGATATACCCTTTGCAAATGATCTTGACTACCACAAACCCATTTTGACATGAAAAAATAATCTGAAACACAAAAATAGTTGATCAAAAAATGAGTCTACAAAATTGAGATGTTAATGTGGTGTGTAGATACATCATAGAGGAGCTTGACAAATCAATAGTTGATTTTTTTTTCCTAAGTTGAACCCATGGGTTGACTTAATTAGTGGCAATGAGAAAGATAAAAAAATAGGATTCACAAACATGTATATTAGACCTTTACAATAATGATTCAAATTCAGTTCCTTTATTGCCTTTTAGAATTGAAGTGAGCTCTAATCCTTTATTACTTTTAGAAGTGAAGTGTGGTCTAAGTTTTTCCTCTCTAGTCATTATATGTTATAATGCACAATGAGCGTATTAGGTCAGCTTGTAATGGCTAGTAAAAGGTGATGAGAAAGTTTAAAATTGAATTTAATGCTTTAAATTTTACAGTTCGTATCTGTTTTCCTCAAGATTGAACTAGATTAATCCCACATCCCCGGAGAAAATGATTTCAAGGCACAAAATACTGATTTCAAGGTTGAGAATGAATAGGATTAGTGTGAACAGATATGAGATTGGGAGCCAACTAAAATCCAATAACATGAAGTGTATTAGTATATTACATTAATAATATGCAGTTTATTACATTAATAGCATTTCAATCAGAATGAACACAAAACTAATTTTAATTTACAAAATTAAGCAACTTAAGAAATCCTGACCTGTAGTTTTTGAAATTTTGTTGAATTGAGAAATTTATCTCTTGAAAATCTTGTGAAAAGTTATCCATTTGGAAAAGAACATCCAATAACTATATAAAATCTCAGTAATCACCAATAACTATATATAATGCAGACAAATTCAAAGTATGGTATGCAATTCCACAATATTATGACAGATAAAAAGCTCAAAAATTATCACAATTAGACAGCATAGATTTTACTCAAAACTTAAATTGAGCTTGCCCCTGTTCTGCTCTCTTATGTGCACTCAAATTTAAGATTAAAATTCCTCTGGTTGTGCAACAATTCAATTTTGGTAACTGAAGATTAGTAAATTTGGTGTGATTTGAGAATCTAACATGAGCTTCGTGTTTCCTACAAGAATAGTCTTGTTCTCCACTAAAGCCTCGACACCATGGCCACTTCTGGAAACAAAATCTTGAACTTCAGGCAACCATCTCAGATGTGAACTTGCTGGTCTAAATTTTTTAGCATACTCAACAACAACCTTGGCCAAGGGATGCTCACTGTTTGCCTTGAAACTATGCAATATTCAACTAATCAATCAGAAAAGCCCTTTCGAATCTTTAAGTGAAACAAATCAATTCAATGCAAATCGAAATTAATGATTCAAATGATGTTATATTTGCAAAAACCAATACAGAGGAATACTTCTTTCTCCTGCCAAACCATAATCTATGCTACAAGAGCTAGTCACATTAATGAATTGACTAAAGAGATACTGAATGAAAAAGACATTTATTTGCACAAGAAAGGATACCGAACAAACAAGCAGTAATCAGAGAAGGTTGGTGTTTAAGAAAACAGGTTCCATCGGAGGCCCTACCTCAGCCGCAGCAACCAATGCATAGAAATCACGTAAGACCATGGTTCTTAGGAGGTGCGTGTTAACAACAGGAGGTTTTCCAACAGTGAGTGTTCCTGTCTGACCAAAAACAATGCAGTTTACCTGCACACAGCCAAACCTCAAAGTCATCAACTAAACATTTTTAACACATTTTAGACAACACTGTTTTATCTTCCCCGAATTTAGAAACAATGAGAAAAAACTGAATTAAATAAATTGCTTGCTTTATGTGCACTCTCAAGTGCTCCTCCCCCTTTGATGAGAACACCATAGCTGGCCCCTACTCCAGTACCCACCATGACTGCAGTAGGTGTTGCAAGACCTAAAGCACAAAGACAAGCTATACCCATGACAGATAAGCCAAATTGAAGAGCAAGCTCAAACTCATACATTTTTGGACGGGATCGAAGACCTAGGGTATGAACCAATCTTTCCTGCTACAAACCGTGCTAGCTAGGTTGTAAAAGGAATTGCAATAAACCAAAACATCCATGTTGGCGGAGCCATGACACCATATAAAAGCATCAACCAATAATAAATTGCACAGGAGTTGATAATATCCATCTTAAAAGCTCTCTAAGCATTAACATATTCATGGGTTTCAATTCTCTCTCTAATTTTTTTAGAATATACATAAAAATCATGTCTAAAAAAAGTACTGGTACAGTGAAAACGAAACTCCAATTAAGAAAGACTTACGGTAACTATTAAATTTTCCACTTCTATCAAGGCCTCCTGGTCCATGAGAGTTCTACGTCCTCTCATTTCTGATTGTATGTCATGCAACGAGATATACAACTAGAGAAATAGATAGATACACCTAGAATTATAATTCTAGGTGTATCTATCTATACAACTAAAGAATGTTTCAGTCTTTAGACGATCTCACTTTTGCTAAAATGGATAGTTGAAGCCATGAAATTCAGAGGGCCAAGGTATCTTCAGATTTAGATATTCACTCATAATCAACATAAGATTTTGAAATGTCATGGGATGATGACCTGCATTTAAACATTTTTTGGAAGTCAAAGTTGTTCTAAACTTGATAGTGTATTCCTCTGTGTAGATAGTGGATGGCAAGATGAATATTTGATCTGTAAATAGCTGCGGAGATTTCACCGCTCTGTTTTCCAACTACAGTTTTACGTTATACCAACTCAATCTAACACTGTGGAACACTAATAGCAAACATTAATGTTTAATAAATCAGTGTAATTCTACTACCTATGCAAGCAAGAATGGATAGTTACTGACAGAGGGTTGAGAACTGCAGATGCAAATATGTGAAGAGGACTGGACACAGAGTATACAACTGAAGGTACCTGGAAATGGAAAGAAAACAATGGTAGAAGTGAGCTGGAAGTCTACATGTCACTATATTTTAGTTTTATAAGTATTTTGATTGTCCGAAGGACTATCTAGAATTCCTGGTAACCTGAACAAGTGAGTTTCACACCTACAGAATGTCTGCAACTCCATGAAAACCATGCTCTACAACCTGGAATAGTCCATCACGAACATATAGGAAGATTAAAACATGAGTCACCCTTACAACGCAAATTTAGAAGTTTGACACTCCCATATACAAACTCATTTGTTATAGAGAACACAATCTGCCACAGTATGTGTTTGAATCCGGTGGCAGGGAATGAGGAGTTTCACACCATAGATTTAGGTTAAAATATCACAAGGAGGGGCACCCACTGTAGTGGCCATTGCAAAACATGGTGGCATGGGTCACATTTATGACAATGCGTGGACCAAAGTCCATCCCTATGTTTCACAATGATGGCACTTTGAGCTATGATGGGGTGTAATCATATTAAGGAACTAATGCCACCACCATATCTATTGTGAGATGTTCCACAACTTACCACAAACTTTGGTTAATGGGTTTGGTTCTTTTGGTGGAGAATGGGCATTTTCATACCATAGACCTACATTCAAACCCCACTAGTCAAGACAATTCTTGTAGCTGCTATGGAAACTCTTGGAGGTATAGGTCACACTTAATGACAATGCATGGGCGAAGCCCACACCTATCTCTACTATGAGATTCTCTACAACTTATGCCAAAGATTTATATTCAAAAAATACTTTTGAGATATTTGTTATACTTACAAAACTTATCATTGGTTTCAACATGGAAAGCTCCGTGCCTGAAACAGTAAATTATGGACCCTCATGATGTTTTTACGAGAAAAATAATGGGAAAATCCTCAATGCAATCACTATAAGGATCCAACGGGGCAAGTGATATTTTAATCCTTGACTATGCATATCCATACAATAACCTTAATGTGGGGTTAGCCCAAAAAGTACCCATGGAAGGATCTTACATTGATGCCCTAAAAGGCTTCACTTCTCCTATGCTAAATAAATCTTCCTTTAGCTATAAATATTACTCTTGGCAAGAGCAGCTCCTATGCCGAAAGACTAACAAATATCACATATTTAGAATTAGCCCAACTGACTCTGATCAAAAGATAATCAGTCTTTTACTTGCCTACTTAATGGATACTTATTTTTTTGGAGTTTAGAGTACAAAATGTTAATCTCAGATGCCAGTTACATCAGAATGTTTTTTCTTCCGGGAGCATATACTTCTAAATCTTGTTGCAGTGAACAATTAGTATCTGGTTCCTGAATGCATGCATAATCTGATTTATTTTTTAAGCTCAGTGCCAAAGATGTTAAGGGAATTTACAATAACTCTGAATACCCAACACATCAAATAAACATTTATGTTCCTGAATTGGACGGAAAGTATTATAAGGCAGTTTCCTGAACTCATCTGGCTGAGATGCACATGCTCTGCTCTATTATCATCCGGTTCAAATTATTGATGGTACAGAACACCATTCTCCTGGTGCTGACCCGTGCAAGACCAATCTGGCTGGGGCTGCACCCTTTTCATGGTTCACATGTAGGAGGCCAACATAGGAATTCTTGCACACAACTTTCATTGCAATGCAAATTATAATTTAAACATGATTTAATAAGCTACTTTCCTAATTTGTACACTAACAATGGTAGCTACTTTAATTGAAATAAAAGTTTAAAAGTTTAGGGCCTTTGCCAAGTTGAGAACTAAATGGGTTCAAATTTTGTTGACAGTTTGGCGTCTACTTTAAGTGATATTTTACATTTTACCCTCATCTCGTGGTCTGGAAATATTCCTTTTTCCATGACAGTTGAAAATTCTAGAATGTTAAGCTTTAAAAAGAAGATTTGGTGTAATGCTTAAACCAAAGAATGTTTCAGTCTTTAGACGATCTCACTTTTGCTAAAATGGATAGTTGAAGCCATGAAATTCAGAGGGCCAAGGTATCTTCAGATTTAGATATTCACTCATAATCAACATAAGATTTTGAAATGTCATGGGATGATGACCTGCATTTAAACATTTTTTGGAAGTCAAAGTTGTTCTAAACTTGATAGTGTATTCCTCTGTGTAGATAGTGGATGGCAAGATGAATATTTGATCTGTAAATAGCTGCGGAGATTTCACCGCTCTGTTTTCCAACTACAGTTTTACGTTATACCAACTCAATCTAACACTGTGGAACACTAATAGCAAACATTAATGTTTAATAAATCAGTGTAATTCTACTACCTATGCAAGCAAGAATGGATAGTTACTGACAGAGGGTTGAGAACTGCAGATGCATGGTTTAGAGACTTTTGCCAACCTTGGAGCCTGAAATATGCGACTTAGACTGCTACTTGCATTTGCAAAACTCTGATATAACTAGTACATGTGCCTTTTCCTTGACATTTCACTAATTAGAAGACTGTTGCTGCTCCCCAAACGCCCTTTTTTTCTCTTGTCATTATAATTGTTCACAAAGTCTACACTTCGACTGTTGCTGTGAATGACTGGGAAAAAATGACAAGTCTTTGTGTCTAAAAATGCAAAGATGACTATGATTTAATAAAATCAGGTCGGCCCTGTTTTAGGCCTAAAATGCAGGTCGTCCCTCTTTTATAAATAATCTGTTTTTCTTTCCAACTTTGCAGTGTTGTAACAGTGCCCTATCCCTAGGTCTAGGTTTCGGTGCAGTTGGACCATTTATTGGCATCTGACCCTCAATGGGTTAGCAAAGAACTGGCGAAATACCAAGTATTTGATTATTCAAGTTCAGTCTTTACTTCAGAATAAGGGCAAGAGAATTATCTAAGTGACCATGATAAAACAACAGATGTCAGGGACTGCCAAATACGCCATGCATAAAAATAGCAAGGAAGTAAATAAGGCATCTTCATCTGTGCTAAAATCAAAATAAACAAAGTGCAAAACTGCAAAATGAGATTCGGTGGCTTCAATACCACAGAAGCCATTGAAAAGTTTGTCATTGCACATAAAAAGAAAACCCAATTATCAAATCCCACAGGATTTCAGAGTAGGCATACAACGTTTTCAATTTCCCTTCCAGAAAGAAATATAAAGATCTCTCTTTCAGACAAGACAAACAGTACAAAACTTAATACTACAAGCTCACACGGTCATGGAAAAAAAACACATTCTGTATCCAGCAAGTTTGGATCTCTAACCTGCTATGACTGACGTCGAGGAGGAACCCCTAATCTTCTTCTAATACTTTCTCCAAGTCGAACCAGATCATCCACCTGGCATTCAGAAGCACAAACCCCGAATCATTGAACATGTCTGTACTTTCACAAAATGGCTATTATCGCAGGGTACATAATACAATACAACATGCAACATAGGCAGGGGAGTAAGGAATTTTGACAAGATCTGGGGTTTTTTAAAATTTTACCTGTTTGCTTGGAGACGACCCACAGGTTGAAGAAAACGGCAGTCCACGGGATGAAGAAAATGGCAGCTAGGGCATAATATTTTCTGCAAATCCGGCAAAAACCCAATACTGCAATCATCACTTCCTGCCACACCCTGCATTCTTATAAGCTTCCTTCCCGCCACACCCATTGTAAGCCTTCCCGCCTGAAGAAACTCCATCCGAGTCTGACGCCGTAGCAGCAAACGGGAGAGCCAACTCACAGAGCCATCAAAAAGCTGCGAAAACAGCAGTTTTGTTTGAGGGAAAAGCCATATGTGGGAAATAATTAATATATTTTTTGGAAAAGGTAGGTATTTTTTCTATTTTAATTTGAGACAATGTAAAGTAAAAAATAAAACTTAACTAGCAATTGCACCTTGGTGTGCAATAGGTACGCGAAGAGGTCTAGAATATCCATTACGAAAATTTTATGTCTATATTTTGCATACATCTATGCAATGCAAGAGATCGATTGGTAGGCCATTTTGGAAATGATTTTGTTTGTGCAACAAAGGTCTCAATGGAGAGGTGATAGCTTCAAATGAAATATGCATCCACTTACAAGTATCCAAACATGAAAGAAACAAAACCTTTGAATCAAGAAGATAATCAGGCTTCATTAGTAGTAGGCTCATGTTATGTTTTTCATAGGGAGAGAGGGAGATAGAGGGAGAGATATGGATAGAAAGAGGGAGATATAAAGGGGGGAAGAGTGAGAGAGAGGTAAAGAGGAAGATAGATATGGGGATGGAGATGGAGAGGGGTATGGAGAGGAGAGAGAGGGATAAATAGAAATATAAAGAGAGGGAGGGAGAGAAAGAGAGGGAGATAGGTAGAGGAGAAAAAAGTAAAGAGATATAGAAGAGGGAGTAATAGAGAGAGAGGGGGGGGAGATAGGGATAGAAAGAGGGAGAGATAGGGATAGAAAGAAGGAGAGATAGAGATAGATATAACTTAGGAAAGATAGAGGGGTTGAGAGAGAGATGGAGATGGAGAAATAGAGATATTAAGAGGGAGACAATGAGAGGGGGATGGAGAGATAGAAAGATAAATATATAAGAAGTTATATATATAGAGGTAGAGAAAGGGATATGTAGGGATATATAAAGGGGGGAAGAGTGAGAGAGAGGTAAAGAGGAAGATAGATATGGGGATGGAGATGGAGAGGGGTATGGAGAGGAGAGAGATGGATAAATAGAAATATAAAGATAGGCATAGGAAGTTATATATAGAGAGAGATAGAGACAATGTAAAGTAAAAAATAAAACTTAACTAGCAATTACACCTTGGTGTGCAATAAGTACGCCAAAGAGGTCTAGAATATCCATTACAAAAAAAAATTGTCTTTATTTTGCATACATCTATGCAATGCAAGAGACTAATTGGTAGGCCATTTAGTAAATGATTTTGTTTGTGCAACAAAGGTCTCAATGGAGAGGTGATAGCTTCAAATGAAATATGCATCCACTTACAAGTATCCAAACATGAAAGAAACAAAACCTTTGAATCAAGAAGATAATCAGGGTTCATTAGTAGTAGGCTCATGTTATGTTTGTCATGGGAAGAGAGGGAGATAGAGGGAGAGATATGGATAGAAAGAGGGAGATATAAAGGGGGGAAGAGTGAGAGAGAGGTAAAGAGGAAGATAGATATGGGGATGGAGATGGAGAGGGGTATGGAGAGGAGAGAGAGGAATAAATAGAAATATAAAGATAGGCATAGGAAGTTATATATGGAGAGAGAGAGAGAGGGAGAGATAAAGATAGTGAGGTAAAGAGATATAGATATGGAGGTATAGGAAGAGGTAGAGGGAAATAGAGAGGGAGAGAGCTAAATGGATAGAGAGAAGGAGACGTGTCAAGAGATAGAGGGAGAAAAATAGATAGAGACACACAGATAGAGAGATGGATAGAGGGAGTGAGGGAGGGAGAGATGGGGATAGATAGAGGGGATATATAAAGAGAGGGAGAGAGAGAAAGAGAGGGAGATAGGTAGAGGAGAGAGAGAGAGAGGTTTGAAAGGTGAATTATCATATCCTTAATCAAATGACACATGTGGTACCTTGAGCATAACTCCCTAGGGACACATGTAATCCTTGGATTGTTAGATATAGTGAGGGAGGAATAGGGAGTGTGTGTGTGTGTGTGTGTGTGTGTGTGTGTGTGAAAGATATATGGAGAGAGATAGAGAGGGAGATTTGT
>VDFB02086314.1:0-36819 GCA_007258455.2 Sequoia sempervirens
GACTTAGAAATTTTGCAAGCATGAGACCTTGCATGAGGGCGCATTTTACTCAGTGAGCAGGATGAACTTTGTGCCTTAGAAATTTTTCGACTTTCACCACCTTGGATGGGCGCATTTTGCTATGTGAGGTGGATGAACATCAACACTTAGCCATTTTTTCTTGTCTTCGCCGGTTCCTGCAGGGCACGCCTGCTATTTATAGTAAGTCCTTCAATTCTTGCATCTCTGAAGCTCATAATGATTTGAAATTTTAAACAATGCACCCTTGCGACCTCATCAACCTGTTGACACTGCTATTTCGGGTTGGCCTGCTATTTTTAGCCCATTTCTGAAGGTGGTTTGCTATTTATAGTAACTGCCTGCTTTTGGTATCTCCACAACTCCGTTTGATTTGAAATTCGAATGATGCGCTCCTCACCACGTGCCTTGCCTGTCGACATCGGTGCATGCGGCCGACTTGCTATTTTTAGCCTGTTTCCAAAATGACTTACTATAAATAGTAAGTGCTCCGTTTGCCCTCAAATTTTATCAGCAGATAGCTTGAGAGATGTTGATCGCGTTGGTATACACCAGTTTTCAAAAATTCTGACTTTTTACCCCTCTTTTCAGGTCCCGAAGCTGGAAACCCTAATTTGTTCTGCATGCATATCAAATGATCTCTGTTTGTTCTTGTTTCTGTTGCATTGCGATCAGCTCGTGATTCTGAAGTGCTGGGAGGCGGCTGCCGGGATGTACCTGCTAAAAATAGTAAGTTCCTGAATGAGTGATTATTTCCGTTTGCATGTCACATCACTGCGAAGCTCTTGAAAAACCCATAAGGAATATGTAGACATGCAAAGAAAACTCTGACATGCAAACCCTAAAAATAGCCTTGGAAGGCTGAACTCTGAAAGTCGTTATCTCATTTTGCATGTTATACTGTCGCGAAGGTCTCTAAAAACCCAGAAGGAATCTTCAGACATGTGTTGAAAAACTTCGCATCTAAACCCTGGAATCTGCTCTGGAAGCTGGACTGCTAAAAATAGTAAGTTGCCCGAATCTGATGAAATTTCAGTGGAAGCCTGTTGGAAGCACACTGACAACAGTGTTAAGTCTTTATTTTCAATATATTCACTTTGTTTGACCTCAGATTGACCAAAAGGATGGAAACCCTAATTTTCAAACTCGGCCAAATCTCACGTTTAAACTCAATGGCGGAGACATCCCTCGAAAGGCAGACCACAGAAAAGAGACAGAGAGAGAGAGAGACAAAAACCAAAGCCAAAAAGACCAAAATGGAGCAAAAATTAGGGGTCCCCATTTTGAATGGGGTGATGTGTGAAAAGGTCACAACAGGACCCAGTTGATTAGATTTGCAAAACCCTGATGTTTGATCAATAAAGCAGCCAACCCTAGATTTTGAACTTTCTTGAAAAAAAAAAGCTGTGATATGGGTTTTCTTCAGAAGACTGATTGGAAAGGACCCAGATGGTTGAAATTTGAATGCACTGAGGTTTTAACTGACATGCAAAATAAAAGCACTTGCTGCAACTTGATGAAGTTCTTGAAAAATTCTTCAGAAGATTAAGGCAAAAAGACCCAGATGACAGAAAAAGGAAAGCCTTGGCCTTCTGCTTGAAAAATTCGATCTTTTGGAACAAAAAGCTTGAAAAAGCAAGGGTTTATGCTTGCTGATCTAAAAAATCTGATGTAAAACCAGCAAAGATGAATTCTTGAATTACAAAAATTCTTCAAACTTGCTGCTCCAACTTTCTCCTTTGGATGCTACCTGCAAAAATAATGAAAAATACATGAAAGAATGATGTTAAATAGACTTTAGGGCTTTGGATTAGGTTTTGCTTTCTTTGCTTTTATTTCCAAAACCCTAAAACTCAGCTTCCTTGAACTTGGACGCCACCTTACTCTTGCAATTTTGAAACTTTTTGAAAATCTCAAAAATTTCTTTGAGGCATGAAAATTTGGGCGCCCTTCTTCACCAGGGGTGCCTACTTCAGCAGTGTTAGTTTATTTTTTTGATATTTTCAACTTTTCACCATTTTGACATGCTACTTCGCCTCTGATTTCCCGTTGGTAGATTGATCCGACAGGAAAGCTGAAGGTTTCACTGCGAAGCTTGACTAATTCTGAGAAAGAAGTTCTGGAGGCACCTCTGGCAAAATCCTTCATTTCGACCTCCAAAATCATAGGTGCCTTTTCCTTCTAGGGGCGCCCATTTTGTCCAGAGTTGGCCATTTTTCTGATCTTCAAATTTCTTCATTAAATCCTCTTCTACAGACGATCTCGTCGAATTTGGAGCTCCGGGCGTCGGATTGACTGGTGGTTATGCTCATCGCGAAGCTATCGAGATATGAGGAGGGGTCTTTTGAGACGAACTCTGCAAAATAATGAACTTTAGACCCTCAAAAGTTTGGGCGCCCATCTTGACTGGGGGCGCCCATGTTCACCAAAGTTAGTTTATTT
This sequence comes from Sequoia sempervirens, assembly GCA_007258455.2. Taxonomy (NCBI): domain Eukaryota; kingdom Viridiplantae; phylum Streptophyta; class Pinopsida; order Cupressales; family Cupressaceae; genus Sequoia; species Sequoia sempervirens. Next base: position 2,461 of record VDFB02086314.1, read on the forward strand.
TTTCATTTTTTGTGTTTGGCTTCTGAATCTTTGTTCTCAGCCTTTGTCGGACCCTACATTCAGCTCCTCATATTTGGTGACTGCAAACTTTGATCGACGTGCAGGATATCTCATTGGAGAGATGGATCAACTGCGAAGAGATTTCATTAGACACACATCTGCAAATTCATCTGACAAACCCTTGAAAACTTGGGCGACCTTCTTCACTAGGGGCGCCCACTTCCTTCAGACTTAACCATTTTTTATAATTTTCATCTTCCAGTTTGAAATCTTCATTCTGAACCTTCGTCTTCGATCTGAATTTGCCAGAAGACGACCAGTCGAATATGCTGACGAAGACAGGCATCGCGAAGCTGGGCAAAATCTGAAGAGATTGAACACTTTGACAAACCCTAACTGCTGAATCAGGCCCTTCAAAAAGTTGGGCGCCCTTCTTCAATAGGGGCACCCAGAATGTCAACACTTAGTCAATTTTTTGATATTTTTTGAATTCTTCACTCCGTTTTCCGTGTGAATCTCTCTTGTTCGTCGTCGAATCCCGGATGATTGAATGATCTATTGACTGTGCTGTTGGATTCGTTGCGAAGCTGACAAAAAAGTGAGGAAGTTTGATTGGAGGCTTGAAACCCTGATTTTATCATATGATGCCCTAAAAAGGTGGGCGCCCTTTTTCACCAGGGGCGCCCAAACTCAGCAGTGTTAGAAAATTTTCTTCATTTTTCACTTTGGCTCTTCGTTCTTCGTGACAACTTCATGAATTCATCCTCTGTTGAATACTCTGGATGTTAAATCTGACACTTGGCAGTCGAATGACCTCCATTGATGACCTCAAAGCTCCTGATATGCTTTTGAAAAAGCAGAATAGACCCACTAGGGCAAAACTGACCATTTTGAGATTCTGACTGCACCAGTTTGATGTGGACGTATTTTTGACTGAAGTTCTGGGGCCAGCGTCCCCGTAACAAAATCCCAGATCCGGGTGCAAAGGAGGGGCCGAATCCTTTTGCAAAAAGCGAGAGCGTCAGGGCCGGAGACGACTTATCAAAATAGGGGCGGTCGAGGGCCCGGTAGACGAGTGAGCAGATCCCTCGTGTCGGGGCGGTAAAAAGATCCCGCGACCTAAAGCGCCTAAACTCAAAAAAAAAAAGCAAAAAATTTAAAAATAACGCCCTGCCTATCTGGCATGTGTGGGCTCTACTATGTTTTACTCTCTTATGAATGAAAGGAGGCCTCTAAAAGTTCATTATTTTCATTTTGTTTGTGTAGGGAGCCAAGGGTTTGAAAAGAAAAAAAATTGCAGCCATTGAAGGAGAAGGAGCAGCTGTTTGAAGGAGGAGAGGAGGTTGAAAGAGTGTTGTTGGGAGTGCAAATCCATCAAAAAGGTATGCATTTTCTTTCACTATTCTTATTTTTTCATTTTTTTGCAAAATATGAAGTATTCATAGTCTGATTTTTTTTATTTTTTTCATTTTCAGTCAACACTTGCATTCTAAAAACAAAAAACATGAGCAACAGTGAGGGTGGGAGTGATAGTGAAGTTGAAATGCAAGTTAGAAGGCAAACTAGAGAGCAAATAACCCCTACCCAACACCATCATTCATCAACCAATACCAAAACTATGAAGGACTATGCAAAACACCCAATAGACAAAAAAAAACCATTCCTTCAATTTGTGACAGCCATGGGTGAAAGACAAAAAAATTTAGGGGGGAGTAGGGTTTGGTTGTGCCATGTTTGTGAAAAGGAGTTTAGGGGCAGCTATACTAGAGTTAGGTCTCATTTTTTGGGTGAGGTGGGCCATGGAGTTAGAACATGTCCTGCATTGACAGATGCACTATTTATAGAGTGCCAAACAATTCAAATGGAGTGTGATGGTGGGGTTCAAACTGGGTCTCCTTCTTTCCCAAGTTCACAATCGTCTATGCCTACTCCTACTCCTAGTCCTTGCACAGTTGGTAGTACTGTTATCTTAAGAGGAAAGAGGAAGGTGATTGGTGGTGATAAGGGAGCCTCAGTTGAGTCCATGTTTCAAAACCAAGCACGAGAAACCTGTGAATCCTCCATTGCCAAATTCTTTTTTGCCCATGCCATTCCATTTCATGGCCCGTTCCTCTTATTTCAAACAAATGGTGAAAGACTTAGTCGTTGTTGGTCCTTCATTTGTACCCCCTGGAGATCATAAGCTACGCACCACCCTCCTAGACAAAGAGTACTCGAAAGTTAATGTGTTAATGGAGGAGATGAGGCAAACATGGATGAGGACGGGGTGCTCTATAGTGATGGATGGGTGGACTGATTGTAGACGTCGGCCACTCATCAATGTCATAGTCCACATACCCTGGCAGTTTCTTATTTTTCTTGGTAAAATGGGTGTTAGAGGAGGCGTAAGGATCTTGACTTCAATTTTCCATTTGAGAGATGCATAGGAGGTGAGGGCTGCAAAATGTGGTGTGGTGATGCAGTTTAAACACGATGTGTTAAATCCCGAATTTGGAGTTGAATGGTGGAGGGTACTTGGTATATTTTGGACCCCATGTTGTGTTCATGCATTGAACAATGCATTGAAAGACATAGGGAAGATGGATTGGGTGAAGAAAATGGTGGCAGAAGCTAGAGAAATTCAGATGTTCATTTGCAACCACCACACCTCACTTGCTCTTTTCAGGACATTTTCAAAGAAGGAGTTTCTCAAACCTGTTGATACAAGGTATGCCATTTACTTCATTTTGTTTCACTTTCAATTTGTATTCATAATCTGATTTTGTTTTAAATTTTTATTTTTTAATGAATCATTGAATTAATGAATGTAGATATGCCACATACTTCATCCTATTGGAGAGGATGCTTGAGGTGCATGAGCCTCTACAATTGATGATGGTCAATGCTGAGTGGACTAGATGGCCTAATGCAAGTTCTACTCAAGGAAAGAGCATCAAACAAAAGATCCTCGATGATGATTGGTGGGCCAATGTGAGGTAAGACATATTAGATGGCTGATTTTCATATTAAATTTCTGATTTTAATATTTTAATTTTATTGTCCAATGTTCCAACTTTTGAAGTTTCTAACATGTCAAATAACTTGTCAACTAATTATTTTGAACTTTTTGTTTGCATTTTGCAGATATATTTGCTCCTTTATCTCGCCCATTGTAGATGTCATTAGATATGCTGATACAGACTCTCCTAGTCTTGGAGAGATATATGAGACATTTGACACTATGCTTGGGAAGATCAGGCAAGTTATTTTGGCAAAGGACCCCACTTTGGATTTATATGAGCAACACATTAGGCCCATTGTGACGCGGAGGTGGAATACAATGAACACCCCGCTTCATATGGCTGCCTTTGCTCTAAATCCAAAATGGTATGCACCAAGGGATGGTAGGGTGCCTCCATGTGATGATGCTGAGGTTTTAGATGGGTTCACACGGGCCATTGAAAAGATTTATCCAGCCGAGCAAGCTTCAATACTTCGGTCACAATTTCTAGACTTTGCTAATCTTAATGGCCCAAACTTGAGCAAACCACAGGCGAGGTTGGATAGAGCTATATTAGCTCAAGGGAACCCTATTGGATGGTGGACCTATCATGGGAGAGATACACCGCAGTTGAAGATACTTGCCACTCGCCTTCTTGCACAGGTTGCTAGTTCCTCTGCTGCAGAGAGGAATTGCTCCACATATAGCTTTATCCACTCTGTCAAGAGGAATAGAGTTACCTTTAGACGAGCAGAGAAGCTAGTGGCCGTTCATAGTGCTCTTTGGCTTCAGGATTGACAGACTCCAGAGTATCGACAAACTCTAGCTCTACAATGGGATATTGATCCCGAGAACGCGGCTCAGATAGATGAGGAGGAGACAGCTGAGGGCTTGGTTGGGGTCCCATTGGCTGAGGAGGAGCATTACGGTGGCAGTGACTCAGAGGATGACTCTGATTTTGATGCAGTTATGAGAGATGATTAGGGGCAGCAGTGCTCTTTGTTTATTTTGTAAATTTGTATTCATTATTGACATACGATATTGTATTTTGATTTTCATAGCAAACTAAAACTTTAAAACTATATGGCAGCAATGTAGCTTTTGGGCATTTTGATATAAGTTTATAAATTATAACTTGGAGGTTGTTTCATGATTTGTGTAACTGTATGTTAATTTTGAATGCGTATTGACTATTGACTCTATTGAGTATTGGCATAATGTTGAACACAAATGTTATATGTTAATGTTCTATAATGTGTATTATGCATGCCTTATTCATGTTATCTATTGAATATTTAAAATTTCTCTATACTTTTTAAATTTTCCCTATATTTTTATATAGCCGTCCCCTGTCGTCCCCGTCTCGGAAACTTGGGGTAACCTTGATTTTGAACCAATCAAAATCAGTTCGGGCCCTATCGGACCAAAATTCTATTTTTAGAAACTTTCTATTTTTAGAAAGTTTTGCCAGTATCCATTTCCAAGAAAACCCAGAAAAACTCAGAAAACGTTACTATTTTTAGAAAATTTCTAAAAATAGCAGTTTTCCTAAAATTTAGGGATGAAAAACTGAAATCTGGGTTTTGTTGTTTAAGCCGCTCTTAGTAGACTCAGATCGTCAGATTTTGACAATTTTGCGTTTTAACCCCTCATGCAAGACATGCACACCCAAATTTTGACCTTTTTGATTGATTTAACAAGACTTCTACTGATTTCTTCAAAATATCTAAGTGTAACAAAAATTTTAATTTTGGGGTACAACAATCCCATTGCCAGATTTTGGATAGAGCTAGGGTAGAAACAAACAATGTCCACTAGCAAGTTTACTATAGACCAGGGGGAAGGATGAAAATATCTCATCAACAGATTTACTACAGATCTGGAGAAAGTGATACTATTCCATTGTTGGAGTTAGTACAGATGAGAGTGAAGATAAATAATGATCTACTCATGAATTTCATATAGACCCAAGGGTAACATATCCTTAACAGATCTACTCAACATCTAGGGGAGAAGAGATGATATTCCATTAATAATCTACCATGGACCTAGTGGAGAATAGTATAATATCCTAGTGGCATGTCTACTACTAATGTGAGGCAATAGATATATCTCTTTGGGGGATTTACTACAGATTCAAATGAGATGTGTTGGCGTTTCAATTTGCACCTCTGGAATGTGAATTAGAAACATACAGCTATGCACAGATAAATTGCTCTTCGAATTAGGAGGGGAAGCTCCCTCTTTGCAGATGTTGCTTAAAGAAAGTAAACTAAAACTAATTTGCCAATCTTTTTGTTTAGATAAGAGCACAAGGTTATAAAACTCTAGCGTTGTAGCTAAGATTTTCTCTTTTGAATTTCAACTACGACTAGGCCTACTCTAATGACGTTTCTAACTATTCGACTAAACTCAGAGCTTGAGAGTTAGAAATGAACAAGGAATGATTCTTTGACACAAATACTTAAACAAACTTTCTTACAACACACATCTACTGTACTTTCAATGCAAGCTGAAATAAAGATTATATAAGCAAAACACATAAAACGAAAATCTGAGATAGTAGATCACAGTAGCAAAGTAGGTATAAGATTTTATTTTCTCAAATTTCAAGTAACAAAGATTACACTTCTGGGACATGTACAAAGAATCAATATTGTTCATTAAACAAAGGAGACAAAGGCTCCTTGAATAGAATTACAAAGACCATGTTTCTAAAAGAAATAATCGTTAACAAGAGATGAAGTTAGAAACAACTAGATGACCATTAACAACACAAATAGAAAGATATTATACTAATACCCTTTCTTAATGGTCATCGTTCTAACTACCCAGAGAAATAACAGAGAAGGCTACCCCCTTCTTCTCAGAAGGCTTCTGCAACAAAAGATAAGAGCCTGCCACTGATTTTGCCACCAACCCTCACAAAAACTATAGAACTTCTGAAAAAAACCAAAAACAACACCAGTTGTCCAACCTGATGTTGGATAACTGAATTGTCCCTCCTTGTAACTAGAGACACATTGAGAATAGTTGCCATGATTTTGAGGAAAAATTGGAAAACCCTCCAAGCTATTGCAGATGAGCAAGATGCCCGAAAACAGATTGCATAAAAAAAACATTGGTGTAGATGTTTGCACAACAACTCTAGGTGCGACTTAAAACAGACTGTAGCAAAGTACAATTTTTGAGGAAAAAATCGCCAAACCCAGAAATCCGAAGATTACAAATCATCATTTTTTTCAAAAAAAAGGGTAAAAACCCAAACACAATTTTTGAGGATAAAAATTGATCAAAACTAGACACGATTTTTGAGGTGAAAAATCGATCAAAGCTAGACACGAAATCTGAGACATGGATCAGACTACAAAACTTCGTTTTTTTTAAGGAAAAAAGTAGTGTTCCATAGAAATCACCCTATCCTTTTGTTTGAAATGGGGCGACGTTTGAGGAGCAGGGAAATTGGTACTGGCATTTCCCAGACCGCCACTTGCCACGGAGCTCCGAGACGGAAATGCTCAGCCGTGCTGAAATATTCCGAAATAAATTTTTTCGTTTTATTTACAAATTACAAAGCATAGCACCCGTTAGGGTTAGAGAATAAACCAAAACGTGCAAGAAAACAACTCTAACCAGAATGGCGCCGATGATGGCGAGCATTGGTCAGAGGATCTCTACTCTAAATACAGAAAGGAACTCAATGTCAAGTATGTGCTACCCAATCCGAGGCGGAGTGAGGGGCGACCATATGACGGAGTGATTACAGAATTAATTGCTTGAAATAAATGCTGAAACTGGAAATACTCGACACCCAGAATGTGCTTGCTAACCCAAGCTGGGAAAGTAGCTACCATAGGGCGGAGCTGTAACTATTACAATAACTTAAATGAATTTGAGAATTACAATCAGATTTGAACAAGAAAGAAAGACTGCCAGTACTACTGTCAGTTTTACAAACAAGAAGCATTCGCCTGCCAATATCTCATGAAATTACAGGATCAGCATTACATCATTGAGAACCACTCTTATCTTGGATAGTGATATCAAAACCACAATGCTTTCAAGGATCAAATACTGATTTCTGTTTTCTGTTACAAATCTGCTCATTAAATGCATAAACAGCAGTCTAATGAATGACTTAAATGCTCATATCTTCCACGTATGACCTCCAATTGACTAGAGATTAAATGCACTAAGCCTTAACCAAGTAGACGCCTAAGATGAGACACTGAAAACAGATCTAAAACCCACACATGAATTATGCACGAATCCCAATGTCATTAAATGGTACGGCCCAGCTGAAGAATTCGACTTGGCATTAAAAATTCAATTCACAACATTAAGACCTATAAATTGGAGAAAATGAACGCTCCTTACAAACTTAAAGATTGATGCAATACCCAGAACTAGCATTTTTGTATTTTTTGAGATATGAGTAAAAACATGGATCTGCTGTATCAAAACAGCAACTCCAGAAAAGTTATGAAATGCAAAAATCTGAACTTTAAGCAATAACTCTACAACAATGCAAAACTTACTATAAAATCACTCAAATAATCGAACCTCTCCACTAGGTGCTGTCTCTCAAGCACGAAGTCGAGCCCAGACTAGGAGGCATTCATTCCTCGAAGCAATTCCACAACCAATTCGGCAGCATAACATTAGCATAGACAAAAGATCCCCAAATGAGACCCCAAGGCTGTCTTTTATAAGCTTCTGTTGACCTTCCTTGAAACCCTAACACCTTTTCCAAAGTCAAAACCCTAATCCCACAAAATGGCGTCCTTTTCCAAGCATCATTAATTTTGATTTCATTAAATATTTCACTTAAATAAATGCGCCCTCCTTAAAGCCTAGATTGGACTTTGATAAATTTCAACATAAATTTAATATTCCCTCAATGATGGCGCCACCCTTCAAGTCCACCTTTTAAAATAACATTAAGTTATTCGACTAGGCCAAGGTCATAAAATAACATTTAAAATATAATGTTATTTTTAAGTGAAATAATCTCATTTCTCCAAAACTGCATTCTGAAGTCCGAAACTGAATACGCCACTTGAGTCAACTGAAAGGGAAAGTCAACTGCCTGAGACAAACCTATTAGAATTTACTAAAAATAGTAAATTCCTGGAAAATGCTCTGAATGCCGAGATGAACATACCCCTGCGAAGCTCTCTGAAAACCCAGAAAGAATCCGCCATTGAATCCATCATCTATGAGCAATGACCTCCTCAAAAATAGGAAACCCTAATTTATCTTCCGACTAGCCTTCGGGTTCCCAAAGAAAAGGCCAATGGTTACTGGAAAGATCAGGTTTGAGAAGGGGACATTACTCGTCTCCCAAGGAGACTTGGAGCGTGGAAGCGTCTTCGTTTCATGAGAGGCGTCTCAAATCCGGGAAGCCTAGAGTGTTTTCGGGGCTGGGAGGCGCCTAGCGTCTCAGTATATCTATGGGCGACTTAACTTAAAATTAAAATAAAAAATAAATTTTGATTTTTAATTGTTTTGGGGTTACCCTAATTTGGCATGGGCTGGGTTGGTGTGAGCTGAGGATCTTAACCTTGTGAGTCTAGCATTCGGTGATGAGGAGTTTGCAGATGTATAGAGGCCTCCATTCACTACATTTTGAGTTTTGACATTTTGCTATTAGTATTTGTATTTAGTTTTACTATTTGCCATTTGGCATTTGCTACTCATTGTAATGATGAATCATGTAATCATCTTTATAGACTTTGTGATATCTCATATCGCATATGACATCAGATATTCATATTTTCAATATAATAGAAATCTCCAATTTGACAATTTCATTTGTCAAATTTTATTTAGCAATTAGCTTTCAAGATATCTTCATATTTAAATTTAGTATTTCAAATTTTGCTATGTTATAATTTTACTAATTTCCTATAGTTTCATTTGAAATGTAATTCTTATACTGTTATACATCTTTTCAAAACTAGTTTTTCAAGTACTATAAGTATATGTATAACTATATCAGCACCACCACCCCGCCACCCCCCTGCCGCCATCCCCCCGCCGTCCCCAAACTTAAGCCTTTTGTCCCCCGGTCTTCGAAACGCGTCTCGGACGTCCCCTTGTTTCCCCGTCCCCTAGGCCCGTGGAACAATGGGAAAAAGGTAAAACCCAAAAGATTTTTTTTTTAAAGGAGAAAAATTAAAAACCCTACCTTAATTTTTGGAAAAATAAATATTAAAACCACCAAATAATTTTTGAGGAAAAATTATAAACATAAATAATGATTTTTTAAGGAAAAATATTAAAAACAAACACGCATTTTTTTAAGGAGAAAAATATTAAAACCCTCTAGAGATTTTTTATAAGGAAAAAAATATTAAAAAAAAAGCCGTTAGAATTTTTTAGGGAAAAACATATTAAAATCCATTAGAATTTTTTTAGGGAAAAAAATATTAAAACCCGCTAGAACATCAATTAGGCATGTAGGTCGCACAAACAACAGGAAATCGTGTAGAAATCACACGTCCACAATAATGAAGATAATGTGCCAAAATAACGTGTAGACAAATAATTGAAGAAGGGCACACCAAGAATCTCTCAAAAAATGACGTGATTTTTGAAAGATACCCTTCGATTTCCTCTAAAAATCGAAACATGATTTTTTTGAGAAAAAGAACATGATTTTTAGCATAAATGGAGACATGATTTTTTGAAAGCAAAAACAATGATTTTCCTGCTTGATCGATTTCACTTTGATACCATGTACAAAGAATTGATGTTGTTCATTAAATAGAGGAGACTGGCTCCTTAAATAGAATTACAAAGACGATGTTTCTAAAAGAAACAATCGTTAACAAGAGATGAAGTTAGAAATAACTAGATGACCATTAACAACACAAATAGAAAGATATTATACTAATAAGATAGCAGGATTGTAGCAAAATAGGCTTACAGTTTAGCAATCAAACCAGAATACATTGACACAAGTAACATAGGAACTGAACAAGAACTTGTAGATAAAAGAGGCTTGCAAATTTGCTCTTACACTAAGCAAACAACACTGAATAACAATTAGAAGGCACTAGTAGGCTCAACGTTTTGTTATCACAAGCATGGTTAAAGAAAAATGGGCAAGGCTGCCCTTATTTATACACAAGCAGAGGAGTAGGGAACCCTAAAATCTCCTTGCTTTTACAATTAAGACTTGCCAACATACAAACTTTATTTCTATAACTAAAACAAGATAAGCTTCTAACCTATGAAAGCATAAAAATAGGGAAAGTGCCAACTATTACAACTTGATTCTTTCTCTCACAAAGAATGGATAGGAATGAGACAATAATAGAAAGAAAGCTCGGAGAAAGCTTCAAGTTCACCGCTCCTTTAAATCTCAACCACATCCGCCAAAAAGCTAGAAACTGCCTCTTTATCAGGTGCATTGATACTATCTATAGCAAAATTTTGCTTTTCCAAGATCTCTTCACCTTTTGCAATTGAACTTAGAAAATCTTTGACATCTTCAGTTGCTTTATCAAATCTTGCTAATTTCAGTGTCTCTGCAACTGGAGTGATGACCTTTTATAAATATATCCTCTTGCTTCAGGATATCTTTCGCAGCTTTTATGCTTCTAACATTTTTGCTGATTTTTCAATGGAAGAGTATTGTACAACTCTTTTCCAATACTTGTCCTTTTGCTTATACCACACCTTTCCACGTTCTTCAACTGAGATGAAAAACACTTTTCAACATTGTCCAGCTTGAGGCTGCAAACAACTCTCTGCTGCTTGAATTTTTCGTGTGGCGGGGTTGTAATGCTTGATACAAGCAATTACGAACTCTAGACTTTGCACTGAGACGGGAATTGATGCTGCTGCAAGTAATCTAGAATGACCAAGGTGTTTGATTGCAACATTGCTTGCATCTTCCAAAGCATGCAAATTAAACATTGGTTTGATATGATGTAAGTTCGTTTCAGAATTTTTGATGACATCATGATACAACACTGACTTGGCTTTGAATTCAATGGGAGAGTACTCCATGCTGAAAAACTTGAAGTTTGACTATAAACTTGACTATGCTCGAACAAGTTCTGCACAAAAGCTAAAAATAACTTGCTCATTTTTCTTCTTCAAATGGGCAGATTTTTAAAAAAATAGTCTAAGATATGGGTTTTGTAGAGAATCTTGTTGCAAGAAGAACCAAATCACTGGTTTTTGAAAATTGTTGATGGCTGGTTGAAAAGAAGAAACCCTAATTTTTGATTTTTTTTCTAAAAAAAGCTGAGAGCCGGGTTTTGTGCAGAATCACATTTGTTGGCATAACAATTAGCACCTCTGGAGTGCTAGTTGGTACAAACAACTATGCACACTACGTAATGAGTGCTCTTCAAATTAGGAGGGGAAGCTCCCTCGTTGTGTTGACAAATGCATGAAAAAATTAAAGTAAACTAATTCCTATCTTTTTGTCTCAGTTGAAAGAGGCACAAGGTTTTCGAGAAACTTTGAGCATTGCAGCCAAGGATTTTCTAGTTTCGTAGATCATAACTACAACTCAAAACTAACTAACTTTAAACTATCAAGTTTCCTCAAGAAAAAAGAGCATGAGGAAATGGAGCAGGAATGATTATACAATAATCCGGGTGCAGATTCACAACGTGAAGGCAAGGTGGGCGCAACTATTTGCTTGGCTGAATAGGCTTATTGACACACACATCAAACGATAAGCTTTAAGTACAAATTCACAATGTGAAGGCAAGGTGGGCACAACTATTTGCTCCTCTGAATAGGCTTATTGAACACAAAACAAAGAATAGCCACCTACAATAGCAAATTGAATTGGCGAAATACGCATACAATAAACGATCAATAGCCACTATATTTAACTAAGATGAACAAATACCATGACAATAACATGAAGGCAAGGTGGGCGCAACTATTTATTATCATAATAAAAGCTCGTGAACAGATACAGAATAGCAATATTACAGGCAAGGTGGGCACAACATATATTACTATTATGTGCAAAAGTTAATTACAAATGAGCAAATTCTCTTATTTATAAACATCAAAGGTGTAGGGAACCCTAAAATCACCTTGAGTCAACTACAGTTTTGCAATGCATGCAAGATTTTATTGCTAAACCCTAATAAAGCAAACTATACAATTAACTGGAAAGCTACCATCAGTTAACCAAAACATCTAATCTAAATGGACAATGTGCAAGCATGCACGTCCTTATTGAAAGCAAGTTAATTGGAAAACTACCATCAGTTAACGAAAACCCTAAATGAAAACTCCAAGTCCTACAAAATATCCCCGAGGATAAGATAGACATGCATAAAATCAGCAAAGAGAATTGAAGACGGAAGTCGAGTTCACTGCTGCTCCTTATTCTATCCTCAAAAATAACTGCAGGTTCTAATTGATTGATCACTGGCCGCGATCTTGAACTAACCCTCCACGAGGTTGTTGACTTCATCACCATCTAGGGCACTAATATTCTGCCGTAGTACATTGTGTCTCCGCAACATGTCCTCAAGTTCACCTCTGCTCTTAACTGCCTCATCAAATAATGTTGACATGACTATAAGTTGATCCATCTTATAGCCAACGATCTCCCCACTAAAAATACCATGGATGAGCACTTGCAGCTCTGACTGAACGTTAGCAAGCTCAACATACTCACCACCGTCACGCTAATATTGGAAAGGTACTTGAGACATGAAGATTCTCATGTACCGGAGTGCACTAGTGACATGCTCTCTGCTCTCAGGTAACTCTGAAGCCATTGTCTCTTGTATTTTTGCTTTGAAGATCAACTGTGTCCTCCAAGTGTAAATAGCTGCTTTGTCTTCTTCATCTGTGACTGAGTCGTATGCCATCTGTTGTACCCAAACCAAATTTTTTGCTTCATCAAGGCATTTTGTTTAAAAGAGTCTAAACCTTGCTAAAATGATGTCAAATACAGTTTTTGGGCAATATCAAGCATGGAGTTTTGTTAGTATGTTGTTAGTCAAAGGCAATATCCATTGATTAGAACTTGAATCAGAGACTCAGAATGAGGCATTTCATGACGGAGGAGCATTTCATGACGACGATTATACCTTTGTATGATCATTTCAGTGGCTAAGATGAAGATTTCAGTAGTTAATTTTTGAAGATTTCTCAAGGAAAAACAAAATTGCGCCCCTATAGCCCAAGGGCGCCCTTCTTTTTGAAGGCCTAGATTCTGTGGTAAATGCTCATGAATATAGTCAATCTCTACAAAATTACTTTAGTTATCCGATGAGCTATCCTACGAGGCTATCCGAGACTCGTAACTCTGGTAACTGACATCAGAAGTTGATGATCCAAGAAGTTGCAGTTTGCAGAATCTTGTCACTTTTTAGCTTTTGCGTGGGCTGTAGCTCAAGGGCGCACCTCTTAAAGGGGGTTTAGCTCTTGGTATTCCTGATGGTTGATGTATTCGATCTCTTCACGACTAGTCTGCCTATTCAACAAGCTATCAAATGCGGTCATCCGAGTCCCAGAGCTCCGGCAGTTGGTGTCAGAAGATGGGATTACGAAGAGAGTTCATATCATAGAGCTTCCTCAATTGGTGAAATTGGGCCCCTGTAGCTTATGGGCGCCCTTCAAAATGACTCTTGAGATGATTGAGTTTGCAGACGAGGTCTTGCTGACATCTGTGCTACTCTAGTCCGGTTTCACAATGCACTAGTTAGCCTGTCAGTCCAATATTCTGAGAGATCGTAGCAGAGATTCTGCTAGACACGTAATTTAGCGGGCGAAGAAACATGTAAATTTCATTGTACTTCTGTAGGCTAGGGGCGCCTAGCCTTTAGGCCTGTCAGATGAGGTTATTGACGTTCGAAGTCTTCACGGGACTTGTGCGTAATTACTCCATCTATCCAACGAGCCCAGCCGTCAGCCTTCGGGATTTGGCAAACGCTCGTACGTGCGAGGTCTTTGGTGAAATACTGGAAAACGAAGACAAGTCAAAATGGCCTAAGAAATCACAGTCATCTATTCCATCTTGGGAAAGGCGCCTTTCTTTTGAGGTCTTAAGCGGTTTTCTTGTTTAAGTAAGCTAGAGAGCGTCTCGTGGAATCTGTTATTTCTGGCGTTGAGAATAGGCGGTCTCGATCCGTCATCAACTCAGGATATCGAGAGGTCAAAAGTAAGCGCATTTGGTTGAGAGAGTTGCACTTTACGTCAAAATATTGTTTGTGCCTTTTCGGCCAGGCGCCTTTACTTTTAGGGTCATAACACACAACTTCCAGTTACCTTGCATATATTAGTTTGTCGGAATACCTAGTCTTTAGATGCAAGACTGTCTAGCTTCATGATTTTGGCTGGCGAGATTTTCGAGACAATTGTCGCCGAAACTAGCGACCTTAAGCTTGTGATACTTTGAAGGTTTTTCTAAAATATGTAATGATTCTAAAAACGTAGCGACCATTCAAAGCATGGGAGCAGCCGCTAAAAAGCGATTTCAAGTTTCTTTTTTTCATTCATTCTCATTCCACACTCAACAAAAAACATCTCCAAGGCATTGTGCACTCATTTGCAGCAATTTTACATCCAAAAGACAAGATTTGAAGGGCATTTACATCGAATTTAGAAGGCAAATTGGATTTCCAGGTAGGGTTTCTCATTTTTTTTATTCTTTCTTTTTTTAAAAAAAATTCTTCATTCTTGTTGGTTCTATGTTTAAAAATCATCTGAATGTAGTGTGAAAATGATTTAAATGCATTTAGATTCATCAAAACAATATTTAGATTCATGAAAACAAGATTTTTTTATGAATTTTTCTGATTTTTTAACATATTTTGCTGATTTTTTCATTTTTATTAAATTTTCTTAAAACCCTAGTTATTTTTTTTGTTTTGAATCCTCTTTTTTGTTGAATAACATACTTGCAATCTTTTAGATTAGCTTAATTTTTTACTAGTTTGAAGTAATTTTCAGATTTTTACATTTTTTCACAATTTTTTGAAACCCTACTTATTATTTTTTTTTTTAAATCTAATTTTTTTGTTATAAAAATGTTTAGAATCTAGTGATAGATTTTTAGTAATTTAAGCTTAAAGTAATCTCTTTTGATTTAATCTAATTTAGCTTGTTTTTAAATTTTCTATCAAAAACTAACAAGTTGTGCTTTGACTTTCACTTTGTGTAGGTTAATAATTAATTGATAATGGCTTCTGAACCCGCTTCTGCCTCAGGCTCTGTCCCATCTGTGCCTGCAGGATTTGTAGGAAAACGTCCTCCAGGAGCTAGAGATCCTGCCTGGAAGTATGCTTATCTAGGACCCATACCTGGCATAGTATATTGCATTCCATGTAAAAAAGTATATCGTGGAGGCATCAATCGCCTCAAGTACCACCTTGCAGACATCCCTCAACGTGATGCTAAGGAATGTCCTCAAACCACAGAAGAAATAAAAAGACATATGAATGCCATACTTTCAGCTGCAGAAGAAAAAAAAGTGCAAAGAGAGAAGGCAAGAGCAGCAATGCAAGCAGCCATTGCCTCTTCTCAAGGTGCTCCAATTGAGTCGGATGATGATTATGATGTTACTCAGGAGATAGTGGGTTCTCTTCGTGGCCCACGTGTGTGAAGTTCAAGGCAATCTGTTAACGCCTTGACCTCCATCCCTTCATCTTCCTCTAGTAGAGCACCAGGGGTAGGGGCAACTGCAGGAGCTACACGGTTGGATAGTTATTTTGTGCCTAGAAACACACCTGGTGCACAACCTTCCTTAGAGGCGACTGGATGGAATAGGGAGGTGCATGAGCAAGCAGACATTGCTTGTGCAGATTTTTGGTATTTTAACAATATCCCTTTCAATGTGGCGAGTTCTCTTTACTGGCAGAATTTGGTCACCGCATTGACAGTTGTAGGAAAAGGCTACAAGGTGCCTTCTCGCATGGACTTGAGTGGGAGGTTAGTTTATCATTTATGTTTTTTAATTTATGTTTTTTAAGTTTAATTTATAATTTTATGATGAATTTAAGCTATTTTTTTTGTTTACAAATTAAAATTGTGTACTTAATTTCACTTTGTAATTGTAGGTTACTTGCTAATGCAACTGAAAGGGCAAGGGCAGTAGTAGAGGAGCAAAAAGAAAAATGGTAAAAATATGGCTGCTCTATTCTTTTTGATGGGTGGACGGATGGAAAAAACCGTACCATCATTAATTTCTTGGTTGCATGCAAAGAAGAGGTGGTGTTCTTAAAATCAATTGATGCCTCCCACATTGTAAAAAGTGCAGAAAATTTGGCTAAGATGTTGGAGGAAGTTTGCATGGAGGTGGGGATTGCAAATGTTGTGCAAATCATAACTGATAATGCAGCAACATATGTGGCAGCAAGAAGACTCCTCCAAGATAGACACCATGTGCAGCCCATGTCCTTGACTTTCTTTTGGAGGACATAGGAAAACTAGATTGGGTCACACCAGTTGTAGAGGACGCGAGGAGGATCACTAAATATATCTACAATCACCCTTGGGTTCTTCGCTTGATGAGGGAGCACACCCATGGGAAAGAATTGGTGAGGCCAGGTGTCACAAGGTTTGCAACGATTTTCTTAACGTTGCAAAGCATTCTTAGTTTTTTGACTTCTTTAAAACAAATGTTTGTGAGTCAACCATGGATGGACTCAACCTATTCGAAGAAGCCTGAAGGAGATAAGGTGTCAAAAATTGTGTTTGATACCCAATTTGCACAAAGGGCAGCAGAGATTGTGAAGGTAACTTCAATTTCAAAACTTTCAATTTGAATTCAAATTGAATAAAAATTTTAATGTCTTTCATTGTAAATTTGAAACTCTAATTTTTTTGCATTTTTATATTGTAATTTGTAGGTGTCAGAGCCCTTGGTTAGAGTGCTCCGCTTGGTGGATGGGGATAAAATCCCAATGGGATATCTTTATGAGGCCATGGATAGGGCCAAGGAGGCTATAAGAAATTATTATAAAGGGGACAGCCTCAAATTTGATCCCATTTGGGAGATTATTGACAGGAGGCGGAACCATCAACTCCACCAACCCCTCCATGCAGCAGGGTACTTCTTGAACCCTCATTTCTTCCATTCAAGCACCTACTCAGATCCTACTGGAGAGGTTATGGAGGGCCTCATGAAGTGCATTCAAAGGATGTCACCTGACCTTGATGCGGGAGACCTCATTGTTAATGAAATCCAAAGTTATAGAGAAAAAAGGGGTGCACTCTTCTCTTTAGAGCTAGCAAAGAGAGCAATACACAATCAGCCACCAGGTATAAAATTTGAAATTTACAAGTTACAAATATTGATAATTTGATAAAATATGTTTTCAACTTTTGAGTTTTGACTTTCCTTTCTAAGTTTCTAAGTTCTCTTGTAACTCTTAATTTGTTTTTTGTAGATGTTTGGTGGTCAAATTGGGGTGGAAATACCCCACATCTCCAACAATTTGCCCTCCGTGTCTTATCACAGCCTTGTAGTTCGTCCAATTGTGAGCGTAATTGGAGTTTGTTTGAGGCCATCCATACAAAGAAAAGGAACAAACTAGCTCAAAAACGCCTGAATGACCTTGTATATGTGCAATATAATCTTCGGTTGCGCACAAAACAGGTTAAGGAAATATCAGATGATCCAATTGATTTGGATGAGATAGATCCATACAATGATTGGACAGGGCAAGATGATTGACCTTCATTGTTTTCCGAGGATGAGATCTATGACTTTGAGCTACAGGCAATGGAGGGGGGTGGATTTGCATTCTCATTGGATGACATTGAGGATGACCCTGAGGAGGAGTCTTTGGCAGTACCAGAGCCACCAACAGTAGCCTCTACACCCAGGATGGAGGTTGAGTAGCCACAGCAGATGCCTACGACTACACCCTCTCCCGTAGTGAGAAGTACTAGACATGGGAAGAGGAAGATGTGAATTTGTAAAAGCTGAAATATATTAATGTTGTATTTACTTTCAGTTTTACAAAAACTATTTGCTATTTTCATTTTGTTTCAGACTATCAGTATCAGCGGATTGAGTATTCCACATGGGGATGCAATTTTGTATCTAATTTTCTTTCAAATCAATCAAATATAACTAGATTCAGCTTGTTTCTTCTATTTACTCATTTTATTGACTCATTGGATGCATCTTATCTTTGAATTTTGCAAAAAAAATGTGTTTTTAATGAAGTTTAAGCAATTTTTTAAGTTGCCGAGTTTTTTCCGAACTTTTGCCTAGTTTTTTCCGTACCGTATTTTTTGGGCTTAGCGAGTTTTTGCAATTGGCGAGTTTTTCAACTATGCTCCTAGTCATGCAATGAGCTTGTTTGCCAGTCAGCAGGGTTCACCGTTCGTTGTCAACAGCCGTGTAATGTCCCCTTCTCGAGCATGACTTTTCTGATTGACCGTTGGCCTATTCTGGAGATCCGTAGGCTTCTCGGTGGTGAAATTAGGGTTTCTTGGTTGGAGGTTTCTTTGGCTCATGGATTGGTGATTGAACTGTGGATTCCTTCTGGGTTTTTCGTGAGCTTTTCGGAGATGTGTTTTTCTTGGCATTCTGAGCACTTTCATGAATTTACTATTTTTAGTAAATTCTATTTCTGGCAGTGGTCCTGTTGGCGTTGGCACGGTTGGCTCTTATCTTCAGTCATTTCAGTTGGTTTGATCAATCTTGACCTTGGGAAACATTTTTGGTGAGATTTGTCCAGTTGATTAAAATATTATATTTTAATATTTTGACCCCTTGGTCTAGTGAAACAACTTAAGTTGTTCTTAAAAGGGGGACTTTGAGGGGGTGGTGCCTCATGGAGATATTTCTACATTTTCTAAAGGTTCAAAAATAATTGCTTGAAAAGGGACGCCCATCTTTTGGAGAAGATTATTTTAAAATTAAAGTCAAAATTACATCAAGACAAAAGGGACGCCATCTTTGGAGGGAAAGGTGAAAATTCAAATTTGAAAGTTAGGGTTTCTAGAAGCTTCTGGAAAGTCATCACAAGTTTATAAAAGGAGGTCTTGGTCTTCATTTGCATAATCTGATATCTTGAGTAATGTTATGCTGCCGAAATGGTGTTGGACTGCTTCGAGGAATGAATGCCTCCTAGCTTGGCTCAACTTCGTGCTTGTGAGATAGCACCTAGTGGAGAGGTTTACTTGCTTTTGAGTGATTTTGTAGTGAGTTTGCTTATAGATGTTGTTTACGCATTGTAATCCTTATATTTGCAAAATAATCAAAAAATTTGGAGTTGCTGGTTTGTGTTGCAGATTTGGTTTTTAGCTCATAAGTCATTGTGTGATTTTCTTTTGGTTCTGGGTAGTTTATCCATGCATTTGCTAGGTAAGGGCGCCCCTTTCAGAGAAGTTTGGGAATTTAATTTGAAGTCTCTAATTTATTAAGGCAAAATCGCCCCTCCTTGCAGCCGTACCATCTTTAGTGTCATTGGAATTCGTGCAAGAAATAAATATCTGCATTTAGGTTCTATTTTGTGTTTTCAGTTTGGGCGCCTTCATCATAGGAATGATTTGTGTCATGTCCCCTTCTAGTTGACATCTCTCAGAGCACAGGATTAGCCTATTATGCGACCCTCGTAGGTTGATGGGATGGACAGAGGGTCTTGATGGAGCTTGGCTCAGTTTCAGTTGTCAGTATTTGATCAGTTGGCTTTCGTTCGGGCTCATTCGGACACTTTTAGCCTGAGTTGCTATTTTTAGCAGTATTTGGCACTCAGCAAGGGACCCCTGCTATTTTTAGTAGTATGGATTGATCACGTGCAGAATCACTTCCTTATTCGTCAGCTTCAGACGGCTCGTGCATCGGGTAAATATTGAGAGAGATATTAATATTTAATTGATTTAATTAAATATTAATTATTGGAGCTTATAATATAAAGTTATAATATTTCAAATATTATAACTTAAGCGATTTTGGCTGAAGGGGTCGCCCAACATTGGAAGGGGCCATTTGAGATTATATTTATAATCAAAAATTTCATCGAAGACTATTGAAAAATTAAATAAGAAGTCGAATTATTTTAATGATCCCTATCTTTAAGGAATTCGCACTTTTCAAGAAATATAAGGTTTTGCATTGAAAGTCGAGCTCATTATGTTATTGAGTTATTGAAAATTGATCAAGTTTCTTCCATAGCACGGAAGCCTAGGGTTTCAGTCTCATAGCATTGGGGAACGAGCCATCTCCAGTGAAAGCAATTCAGAGGTTGTGAAATATCATCCGATTTATTGCCAGGCAGAGGGATTTCTTCATTCAGAAGAAATTACAGAGCTTTTAGAGATCATTTACTTTCAGAGTTTTGTTAGGGTTTTATCCAGAAGACATTCTCCAAACCAAGGCGCATCATATTTTAGGGTCTGGACACTGTTTTCAAAGAGTCGTACATTTTGTACTTGTTGGTTTGACAGGGCCGTACCACTGTAGCAGGCCGTACTTCTTCAGTTTGAAGCCGTACTTAGATCCTGTGCAAATCGCCTATGCTTTTGGGTTTTGGTCTTCATCTTTGGTGGCGCCACAACATCTGGGTCACTTTACAATCGTTTCACAGATTCATGATAGCCGTACCATCTCAAGCAATTTATCAACATGCTGCAAATACCAGGTTTTTTCATTAAAATATCATTGCCTTTTTGATTGCATGTAATTGGATCTTCATTGTAATCACTTCAGAGGATTAATAAATAGTCTGGCATCCATAGATTCTATAGTTTTCAGAGTTGAAAGATTTTATTGGAATTTATTATCTATCTCTTGCAAAATCGCATTATTTCATTTATGCTCAAAAATCACAAAAAAACCAAAAACCATCAAAAAACAATAAAAACAGTCAGATTTTAGAAAACGGGGAAACTAGGGTTTCTATAGTGGTATCAGAGCTAAATCCTGCCATCCTGAGGGTTTAGCAGTCTTATGCAGCCACAACAGATTGGGTCTCACAGGTATTACACACCTGCCGGGCCGAGGAGCCCTTGATTGTGAGGCAGCAGTTCGATCATGGCCGGGAAAACATGGGCGTGAGCAGATAATCCTAAACGAGAGATACCTCATAACACTTGAGATGGGGTGATCTCTGATTTTGCATGGCATCGAGGAGACTTCTGAGCAAGTCAATGACGGTCTATTGATATTATAGCGATTGTGATAGCGCCCGATTGGGTACTCCGAGGAGGCCGTCACCACATCGTGACGATGAGAGGAGTGAAGCAGATTCTCGCAGAGCACCTAGGACAGCCTCACGGACAGCAAATAGGCCCACTAGGCCTGCTGTGAAGACGGGGAGGCCGTGGTCATGTGAAGTGAGGAGCATGAGGGTTGTTCGCGGTCACAACATAGGCAGCGAGCAGTGGGAGTGAGTACCGCACGGTGGAGAGGATCACTTTTGTGGGTTGTCACTAGGAGGAACCTGCGGAGGTAGGCAGGTTGAGACCTAGACACCAGGTATGACACAGAAACATGCCTCTGAAACTGGACACATTGCGTGCCAATGGTAGTGGTAAGGCGTGACAGCTCGGGGCATGGATTAGTAAGCTAGACACATTTCTCACATTACGCCCGATGGCTGAGAGAGATGCTATCAGATATGCGACACTGCATCTTGAGGGGGTAGCTTACGACTGGTGGCACCACGGTATGGTGACCTTACAGCATGACAGGATCACATCATATCAGGAGTTTGTGGACAGGTTGGTGGAGCGGTTTGACAGGAAGGATCCAAAATCCTACTTTAGAGACTTGGCTCAGTTGAGACAGAGTGGCAGCTTGGAGTCTTATATTGGTGACTTTCAAAAGTTATCAGTTATGGTTCCGAATATTTCAGAGAGACGATTAGTAGTGCTCTTCATGGAGGGATTGACGGAACCATTGAGAGGCTGGATCAAAGCGTTTGATCCTCCTTCATTACAGGAAGCGATGAAGAAGGCACGTAGTATGGAGTTGGCAGCATCGTCCAGTAGATTCAACTCCAGAGGTTCTTCTTCTTTCAGGGACAATAAGGGCTTTAACAGAAACAGAGAGAAGTCTGATTTTAACAAAGAAAAATCAGATTCTAAGAAGGATTCGAAGGGTAAATCAGCAGCACCACCCTTGGATCGAAGCCCTTAACGATCATAAGGAAGAAGCTTTAGCACTACTTTTATGAGTCCCCTATGAGCACCAATCACGTTGTCCTTTGAGGCCTTTAAGGGCAGGCAAATTGAGTGATGTGGCGTATTATATGAGGGATTGGTCAGAGAATTCCAAACCGCGGCCGGGGGTTACGAGGTCAGTCGAGGCTTCAAAGCTAAGAAGCGGAGGGCAGAGGTGGGAGGCTTCGAGACAGGCTGCGCTTATCTAGCATCAGGAGGCTCTCGTCGGGATTCGTGGAGTGTTGGCAGGGCAGAGGGTCATTACCCTTCTTGATACAGGAGCCACACACAATTTCATCGATGCTAGATTTGTTGAGAAACGCGGACTCATCACTGAGGAGTTCGAAGGCATTAGGGTTAAGGTGGCCGACGGATACACTCTTAGGTGTGAACACATGATTAAGGATCTCCCTTTACGCTTGAACAATTATGAGTTCAAGGCTGATTACTATGTAGTTAACATGGGAGATATTGATTTGGTCTTGGGCATGAAGTGGCTTCATTCACTTGAGGAAGACACTCTTCGTCTTAAGGACATGGAGATCCGTTTTGATGTTGATGGGAAGACATACATCCTAAAGGCAATCCGGGACAGCAACATCAAAACAATTTCTTTTTGTCGGATGGAGAGGCTCATGCGACACGACATGGTAGAGTGGGCTGCCGAGTGCACATTAGCACCTATACAGGAGGGACAGTAGAAGACTGAATATCATCCCGACATACAGCAGTTGAGAATCAAGCATGATAAGGTATTCAGTGATATTCCTCCAGGGAGACCTCCAGACAGGGGCATTGAGCATATTATTGAGCTTGAGGAGGGCGCTAAGCCCGTTATGATTATGCCCTATAGACATCCCAAGCGGCTGAAAGATGAGATCGAGAAAACGATCAAGGAGTTACTTGCTATGGGTCACATTCGACCTAGCAAATCACCATTCGCTTCTTCGGTTGTTTTGGTAAAGAAGAAGGATGGCACCTTATGCATGTGCATTGACTATAGAGTCCTGAATAAGAGGACGATCAAAAACAGGTATCCAATACCTTGTATAGACGAGCTTATTGATGAGCTCCATGGTGCATGTTACTTCACTAAAATTGACTTAAGGTCAGGGTATCATCAGATCAGGGTTCGTGAGGAGGACATCGAGAAGACTGCCTTCCGTTGTCATTGTGGGCACTTCGAGTTTGTAGTGATGCCATTTGGGCTCACTAATGCGCCAGCTACTTTTCAGTCCACCATGAACATGGTTTTTCATTCACTGCTGAGGAGATTTGTGTTGGTCCTTTTCGATGATATCCTTATTTACAGCAGGACTTGGCAGAAGCATTTGGCTCATTTGGAGATCGTGCTCAGTATTCTGGAGAGGGAGTCCTTGTCATAAGAAATCCAAATGTGATTGGGATGACCAATTATATTTAAGTGCATTATGGAGTCTGATGCGGATGGATGATCTTGAAAAGATGGCGCTATCGTGCTTCCTTCCCTTCAGCAAACCTTACGATTCGCGAAGGAATTTCTTAGTTTGTGTAGGTTCTCATGGGTCCGTGAATAGTTGTCACGACATGCGGCTTCTCAGTAGCTGAGGGCTTGGCGAAAAAGGTGCCTTCTATTGGACTCCGAAGACACAGAATGTTTTGTGAGATTTAAGGTTGATGACTACCGCCCTATATTAGCACTACGGACTTCGGTACGACCCGATCGATGCATCGGTGAGGAGCATTGGGCGGTGCCCATGCAGAACAAGCACTATTATGTAGAGCCATAAACTTCGAAGGCGGAGAGAGACTCTATAGGCGCTTTGTTTGCTTTACGATGAGGAGGATGCTGCAAAAGCACATAATGTATGCCTTAGCAAAGATACAGGCAATATCTTGCTAATGATAAATTTTGCATCAAAAGCAATCTCATAACGAGTTTGAGACACTTCTTAGGGCAGTGAGATCTCAATGATCGTCAGCAGAAGTGGGTAAGTAAATTGCAGGCATATGACTTTGATATCTCTTATATCAAAGGAACCTAGAATGTAGTAGCTGATGCTCTTTCACGCAGGCCATATTTGAGCTCTATGGTTCACGTGCAGGAAGTTGGGCATGAGTTGTGGCGAGTATGCCAGGGGATACTTGAAACTTCCAACATTGACTGGGGATGACAGTTGATGCAGTACACACTTGTGAATGATTTGATCATTTACAAGAGCGAGGATTATTGTCCTAGAATTCGGTGAAACATTATCATGCGAGCCTTTCATGCGTCTCTGTTGGGACATCACGGAGTATTTCAAAACTCTGAGCAGTCACGGGAGAGATTCCGCTGGAAAGGACTTAAAGCGAGATGTTCTTGATGTAATAAATGAAGTGCCTTGTTTGTGTGAGTAAGTAAGAGAACAAAATGCCGGCTTAAGATTATTGCATACTTCGATTCACGGCGGTAGAATACTGTCGATGGTTTCATCTGGGCTTGCACGGCCAGGGCAGATGCATGCTCATATGATTTGTGGATCGGTGACAAAGGCGCCTGCCACTTCTTTCCGATTACACTACCTACACGGCTACAGTGGCGAGGGTGCTTCCGTGAGGTATTCAGACTACATGGATTGCCTCGGAGCATCGTGAGTGACAGAGATAGTCGGTTCTTGAGTCACTTCTGGCAGGAGGTATTCAGACTCTGTGGGACCGAGCTTACACCGAGCACCAGTTATCACCCGCAGACAGATGGGCAGATGGAGATAGTGAATAAGTGGGTGGAGATTTACCTCGGGAACTATATTGCGGGGAACAGCCCGAAGGCATGGGTCAAGTGATTCATTTGGGAGTATTGCTACAACCGACCTTCCATATGACCATTCAGATGTCCCCTTTCATGGCGTTATACGGGTATGAGGCGCCGAGTTTTCTGGATTTGCTACTGAGTGACAGTAGAGTGCCGAGTGCTGGAGACTTGTTGCAGGAGAGTCAGGATACTATGCGGGCTCTCAAGGAGAACATTGCCAAGGCACAAAATCAGCAAAAGTAGTACGCAGATCAGAAGAGGATAGAGAGGTCTTTTGATGTGGGTGACATGGTTTATCTTATGCTGCAGCCCTACCGTCAGTCTACTCTTCGGAAGAGTGGGTCAAAGAAGCTTAAGCCACGATATTACGGTCCTTTCAAGATCCTGAGGCGTGTTGGAGAGGTGGCTTATGAGCTTGAGCTTCCGGCAGAGAGCAAGGTACACAATGTTTTTCACGTGTCACGTCTCAAAAAGGCGTTGGGTCACCGTGTGGTACCTTCTGCAGTTTTACCTCCCTTAGATGATGAGGGAAAGCTGATTTTAGTACCTGAGTCTATCTGGTCTGAGGAGAGACTGATTCGCGTGGGAGATTCTCGGGGAATACCTGAAATGGAGAGATTTGCAATGAGATGCTACTGGGAGGCGAGATGACCTGCGGCATCGGGGTTGAGATTGGCAGAAGACAAAGCAATTTTCGGAGGAGGCGGTATCGCTGTCCCACTTCTAGTTGGCACATCTCTCGGAGCACGGGATTAGCTATCGACCCTCGTGGGGCGATGGGATGGACGGAGGGGTCTTGATGGAGCTTAGCTCGATTCGGTTATCGATGTTGATGAGTTGGCTTTCGTTCGGGCTCATTCAGACGCACACTTTGAGTTACTGGCTAGCGATGGCCTTTTCGGCAAGGACCCCTGCTGTTTTAGCGATATGGATTGATCGTCGAAATCACTAGCAATAAATCGACAGGCCTTTTCCGTGCATAGGTAAATATTGAGAAATATTAATATTTAGTGTTAATTAAATATTAATTATTGGAAGCTTATAATATAAAATTATAATATTTCAAATATTATAACTTAAGTGATTTTGGCTGAAGGGGTCGCCCAACATTGGAAGGGGCCATTTGAGATTATATTTATAATCAAAAATTTCATCAAAGACTATTGAAAAATTAAATAAGAAGTCGAATTATTTTAATGATCCCTATCTTTAGGGAATTCGCACTTTTCAAGAAATATAAGGTTTTGCATTGAAAGTCGAGCTCATTATGTTATTGAGTTATTGAAAATTGATCAAGTTTCTTCCAGAGCACGGAAGCCTAGGGTTTCAGTCTCATAGCATTGGGGAACAGCCATCTCCAGTGAAAGCAATTCAGAGGTTGTGAAATATCATCCGATTTATTGCCAGGCAGAGGGATTTCTTCATTCAGAAGAAATTACAGAGCTTTCAGAGATCATTTACCTTCAGAGTTTTGTTAGGGTTTTATCCAGAAGACATTCTCAAACCAAGCATGCTGTTTTAGGAGTCAGACAACATTTTCAAACCATGTACATTTTTCATGCTGCTTTGATTACGTGAGGGGCATTACCCTTCTTGACGAGGCCGTACTTCTTAGAGTTTCGACACGTACTTAGATCCACATGCAAATCCTTATACTTTGGGTTTTGGTCTTCATCTTTGGTGGCGCCACAGCATCTGGGTCACTTTACAATCGTTTCTCAGAGGGAGAAGAGCAGATTCATGACAGTCGTACCATCTCAAGCAATTTATCAACATGCTGCAAATACCAGGTTTTTTCATTAAAATATCATTGCCTTTTTGATTTGCATATAATTGAGATCTTCATTGTAATCCTTGGAGGTTAATAAATAGTCGCGTCCATAAAGATTCCTATAGTTTCAAATTGAAGATTTTGTGCGTTGTTATCTATCTCTTGCAAATCGCGATATTTGTTTTATACTCAAAAATCACAACTATTAAAGCCATCAAAAACAATAAAAGCAGTCGGTTGACGAGAAACTAGGGTTTCTACAATTTATAGTTTTACAGTATGTAATTTGGGTGGGTAGTGAGTGAGTTGTGTGCATTTCATTGAGTTTCTGTATTGCTGGTTATCAGTTTCAGTCATAGTTCTGTCATAACAGCTTGCATAGAATCCGTCATTTGAGTTTGGTTTTGAAAGGAGAGACATTGAGAGCATTGAGATGGGTGCTCGTTGTTTTGCAACTTTGGGTTACTCTTGCTCTTGTGTATGAATAAAATCTTTGATATTATATGGTGGAAACGGTAGTGAGTATCGGCATGCTATTTGCTAATCGTAGCATAGCGCCTTGCGAATAAGTGGAAGAGGCTGGCAACACCCATTGTTTACTTGGTGCATTGTAATTTCATAAGTCTCGCCATATAGTGCTTACTCATCTCCATCATGGATTGAGTGGCACATACTTGGCGTTGAGTTTACTTCGGGTATTGCAATAGATAGGGATCCTCTGACCATATGCTCGTCGTCATCTGGCGCATTCTTGGTTAGAGTTCTTTGTATCAGTGTTTCTTTAAGATCCTCTGACCAATGCTCACACCTTGCCCACATCGAGATCCTGGTGTACATTCTGGTTAGAGTTGCTTTCAACATCGTTTTGGTTTTAAGCACTAACCTTAACAGGTGCTTGTTAATTGTAATCTGCAATTGAAAATCGAAAAAAATTGCCTCGGTATATTTCAGTGGTATCAGAGCCATGCATCCTTCCATCCTGTGAAAACAACCTTCTATGAGTGACAGAGAACATAGATACTTAGCAAGGGTATACAAGAGGGATACCATTCAGAAACAGTTGTATCAGGTTCCAGAGGGTCAGACAGCATCAGAGGTTTTGAGGGCTAATTGGGAGCCTTCTTAGGAAACAGAAATGGGGGATAATGAAAGAAGTTCTGGCAACAGAGGTGACAGTGGGAAAGGTATAGAAGGGTCACCCAATCCAGGACAAGGGTTCGATAGGAAGATGGATGCTTTGTTAGATATGGTTTCTCTCATGTTGGGGAAATTGGGTCAGAATCCTCCACAGAACAATCCAGGGCATGCCGGTGAACACAGTGCTTCCAACTAGCATAATGGACATGTTGTCCAACCTTCAGCAAGCAGCACATACATCTCTGCTAGACCATTCAAACCCACGTTTTTGGCACCATTAAACCAACATCTAGAGCCTGAAGAAAATGCTTCATTTTTGGAGCAGCTGAGAATAGGCCGAATTGAGTATGAAACTCTCCCTGATGAAGTCAAGCTAGACATGTCCTTCAACGATTTCATGGGGCTTAGGAGGAAGAATAGAGGAAAAGGGAGGAATTATGAACCAAGGAGAACATCAGTACAAGGGGACTTGTATCAAGCTATAAACAAGGTTATGCTTCCCCACTTTGATGGAAGTGATAGTAGTTCTGCTCGAGCTTGGATACAGAAGCTAGACAACTATTTGACTCTTAGACCAATGGCTGAAGAAGAAGCGATTAAGTTCGCTACGCTACACCTAGATGGGGTGGCACATGAGTGGTGGTACCATGGCCTAGTCACCTTAGGTCATGGGTCTATCACTACCTATGATGAGTTTACCAATAGACTCATTGAGAGATTCGAGAAGAAAGACCCTGAAGTGCATTTCAGGGAGTTGGCACAGTTGAAGCAGTATGGCACAGTTGATGCCTAAATAGCTGAGTTCCAAAGACTTTCAGTAATGGTCACTGGAATCACGGAGAGAAGGTTGGTGATCCTATTCAGTGAAGGATTGATGGAGCCACTCAAGGGTTGGATTAAAGCTTTTGATCCACCCTCCCTACAGGAGGCAATGAAGAAAGCAAGAAACATGCAGTGGGCTGCTCCCAAAGCAAAGTTTCAACCCAAGCCATCATTTCACAAAGGGGATAGAGGGAAAAAGCCTCATCAAAGACCTCACCATAAGGAGTTCAAACAGCAGAAACCTCATGGCACAAGATTGGATCCAGAGACTATCAATGAACTCCGAAGAAAGGGGTTATGTTTCCGTTGTTGGGAAAAATGGTCCCAAGATCATGTTTGCCCAAAAGGAGCCAAAATTCATCAAATTGAATTCTATACAGCTGAAGAAAGCAATTCTGATTTATCAGATCAGCAGACTGATTTTGAGGACAGCGAAGAAGAAAGAGCTCTAGAAGAGCCCGAAAGCGAAAGGGGAAGTGGAGGTACATTGGCTCAACTTTCGAGCTTTCAAAAGAATGAGTCTTTCAAAGTTCGAGGGATGATTAAAGGGCAGCGAATAGTTGCTCTGATTGATACTGGGGCAACACATAACTTCATTGATGAAGCTGTGGTGGCAAACAAAGGGCTGCAAACAGAAGATTTTGAAGGCTTCAGAGTTATGGTTGCGGATGGGTTTCACATCTTATGCACCAAGAAGATTTCAAACATGTCTATGCAATTGGGCAATTATGAAGTCAAGGATGACTTCTATGTGGTTAACATTGGAGATACGGATGCCGTCCTTGGCATTCGGTGGCTGCGATTTCTTGGAGAGATCTCTTTAAATCTGCAAACCATGGAGCTCAAATTTCAATCCGATGGAAAGAAGGTAGTGTTAAGAGGAATGTCTAATGGTGGTCCACTGATTGTGTCATTCAAAAGAATGGCAAGGCTGATTCGTCATGACCAAGTGGAGTGGGCTGCAGAATGTATGATTCTTCCAGCTAGTCCGGTTGAGACAAGGAGAGATTATCCTCCAGATATTCAGTCTTTACTCACCAAGAAGAGTAAAGTGTTTGTTGATTTACCTCCTGGACCACCTCCGGATCGAGGTTTAGAACATGTCATAGAGCTCAAGGAAGGAGCTAAGCCAATTATCACAACGACATATTGGTACCCCAAAAAGCAAAAGGATGAGATTGAAAAAAACATTAGGGAACTCTTGGAGATGGGTTTCATTCGTCCAAGTAAGAGTCCCTTTGCTTCAGCAGTTGTTCTAGTGAAGAAGAAGGATGGTACCATTTGTATGTGTGTAGATTATTGTGCTTTGAATCAAAGCACCATCAAAAATTGGTATCCCATTCCAAGGATAGATGAGCTCATTGATGAGCTACATGGAGCCAAGTTCTTTTTGAAGATAGATTTGAGGTCGGGCTACTATCAGATTCGGATGAGAGGATCTGATGTTGAGAAGACAGCCTTCAAATGTGACTATGGTCACTTTGAGTTCCTAGTCATGCCATTTGGGTTGACTAATGCTCTTGCTACCTTCCAGTCTTGTATGAACAGAGTCTTTCAGAAGCAGTTGAGGAAGTTCGTGTTGATATTTTTCGATGACATCTTGATTTTCAGCAAGACTTGGGAAGAACATCTCAAGCACTTGGAGGAAGTGCTTAGCATCCTAGAATCAGAGAGCTTGTTTGCCAAATAATCCAAATGTGAATTTGGAATGAAGGAGCTACTTTACCTTGGTCACATAATCAGTGCTGAAGGTGTGAAGGTTGATCCTGAAAAGATCAAGGCTATTGTTGATTGGCCACCTCCTGAGAACTTGACTCGCTTGAAAGGGTTCTTGGGCCTTTGCGGATTTTACAGAAGGTTTGTGAAGGGTTACTCACAGAATGCTGCTCCTCTTACTGACCTCACAAAGAAGGGGGCTTTTTGCTGGTCAAAAAAGGCTCAGAGTACTTTTGACAAGTTTAAGAAAATAATGAGTTCTTGTCCTGTTCTTGCTATTCCGGATTTTTCCAAGCCTTTCGAGCTACAGTGTGATGCATCCGGTGAAAGTGTTGGGGCTGTTTAAATGCAACATAAACATCCCATCGTATTTGAGAGTAGAAAATTAAGAGGAGTTGAGAAGGCCCACTCTATCTATGACAAGGAAATGCTTGCAATCATGCATGCATTAGCCAAGTTCAGACAATACTTGGTGGGGAGAAAATTCGTGGTCAAGACTGACCACAATAGTCTCAAGCATTTCATGCATCAGAAAGATTTGAACGAGAGACAACAAAAGTGGGCGAGTAAGCTTCAAGCTTACGATTTTGACAAAGTATGTCAAAGGGAAAAACAATATTGTGGTTGATGCTTTATCCAGAAGACCTCATTTGAGCTCATTATGTGAGCTTACTGTTGATTGGAAGAACATGTTGCTTGCTGATTATGCCAAAGATCAGTTTGCAACCAACATCATTGAGGGTACTTTTCATGACGAAAGGTACAAGGTGGTTGAAGGGCTGATACACTACAAGGGTAGAATTTTTTTGGTGGCTGATTCTAAGCTCAAAAAGAAGATTTTGTTGACATTTCATGACATTACACTTGCTGGTCATCAGGGATTCTTAAAGACATATAGGCAGATCTGGGAAAGATTTTCTTGGAAAGGTTTGAAAGGAGAAGTTCAACGTTACATTCAGGAGTGCCCCACTTGTCAGATGAATAAAAATGAGCATACACTACCAGCTGGTCTGCTGCAACCTCTTCCCATTTCCAATCAAAAATGGGAAAGCATATCAATGGACTTCATCACTGGGTTACCCAGAGTTCAAGGGAAAGATTGTATCTATGTTGTAGTAGATAGATTGACAAAATTTGCTCATTTATTTGCCATTACCAACTCATTTTCAGCAGCTCAAGTTGCAGATCTGTTTTTTCATGAGGTGTTTAGATTACATGGGTTGCCAAAAAACATTGTGAGTGATAGGGACAACGAGTTCCTAAGCACCTTTTGGCAAGAGGTCTTCAGAATGAGTGGTACAGTGCTTACTCCAAGCACTAGTTATCACCCTCAAACTGATGGACAAACGGAGATAGTGAATAAGTGGTTGGAAGGTTATTTGAGGAACTCTGTTTCAGAACAGCAAAGAGCATGGGTGAAATGGCTTCACATAGGCGAGTATTGCTACAATTCTTCTTTCCACATGTCAATAAGGATGTCACCTTTCATGGCCCTTTATGGTTATGAGGCCCCTAGCTTTGCTGATTTGGTGTTTGGTGATAGCAAAGCCCCTCAAGCCAAGGATATGTTACAGCAGAGTCAAGATATCATAAAATCTTTGAAGAACAATCTATAGATTGCACAGAATCAGCAAAAGATGTACGCTGATCAGCGGCGTGTTGAGCGCTCTTTTGAGGTTGGAGATTGTCATGTCCCCTTCTAGTTGACATCTCTCCGAGCACAGGATTAGCCTATTATGCGACCCTCGTAGGCTGATAGGTTGGATAGAGGGTCATGTTGGAGCTTGGCTCAGCTTCAGTTGGCAGTATTTGATCAGTTGGCTTTCGTTCGGGCTCATTCAGACACTTCTAGCCTGAGTTGCTATTTTTAGCAGTATCTGGCACTCAGCGTGGGACCCCTGTTATTTTTAGCAGTATGGATTGACAGCGTTCAGAATCACTTCTTCAGTTGACAGCTTCAGACGGCTCGAGCATCGGGTTAATATTGAGAGAGATATTAATATTTAATTGATTTAATTAAATATTAATTGTGGAAGCGTTATAATATAAAGTTATAATATTTAATTATAACTTAAGTGATTTCAGTGAAGGGGTCGCCCATCATGGGAAAAGGGGCCATTTGACGATTATATTTTATAATCAAAAATTATATCTGAGACTATTGAAATATTAAAAGAATAAGAAGTCGAATTTTTAAATGATCCCTATTATTGTGGAATTCGCACTTCTCAAGGATATATGTATTTGCATTGGAAATCGAGCCATTATGTCATTTTGTGAATTGAAAATTGATCAAGTCTTGAGCTGAGCACAGAAGCCTAGGGTTTCAGTCTCGAAGCATTGGGGAACGAGCCATCTCCAGTGAGAGCGATTCAAAGGGTGTGAAATAACATCTGATTTATTGCTAG
This sequence comes from Sequoia sempervirens, assembly GCA_007258455.2. NCBI lineage: Eukaryota > Viridiplantae > Streptophyta > Pinopsida > Cupressales > Cupressaceae > Sequoia > Sequoia sempervirens. The sequence continues at coordinate 35,181 of VDFB02086314.1, forward strand.
ATAAGAGATTTCTTCATCCAGAAGAAATTACAGAGCTTCACAGTTGAAACACATTTTTTTAGAGTATACTTCCAGAGGAGTTTATCACTTACAGGCGCCTAACCTCCAGAGATCTAAAGACCATAATAGAGGCCATACATTTCAATCATTGGCTGCTGGGTGAAAGCCGTACCAGTTATATTGCAGGCCGTACCATCATTAAATAGGGCGTACCTTCTGTGTTTGATAGATCGCCTCCTTTCTGGCCAGTTTGTGTGAACCAACTGGGGCGCCTATGCTCCTGGTATCTTCTAGCATCACCAGATAGAGGGAGAAGCTGGAATAAATGATAGCCGTACCATATCAAGCATAAAATCAGTCTGCTGCAATCAGGTTTTTCATCAAATAAAAATCATTGCCTTTTTATTTACATGTATGTGGATCTCATTTGTATTAGTTCCAGAAGTTGAATAAATGATCTGGTATAAGGAATATCAATAGAATCTATCACTTTCAGAGATATATTATTTTATTTGAATTTATTCAGTATTTTATTGCAAAATCGCATTTTTCCATATTTATGCAAAAAACCCAAAAACGTCAAAAACCAAAACTTTAGAAAAAACAAACAAAACAATGATTCGAGCGGGGGAAACTACGGTTTCTACGGTGGTATCCCAGGCTAAATCACACGCCTCTAAGGGTTTAGCACTTTTATCTTGACGAGCAGTTTGGAATTCACGGTATTACCTTGAGGCGTGCTCGGGTGGCCCAGTGTGAAGTTTGGGCAGGCAGAAAAAACATGGGTACGTCGACGGATGTTCTCGACGATTCCTCAAAACCCTAGAGATTAGGATGATGTAGAGGTTTTGCATGCACTCAGAGATTTACGTGCAGGTCAACGGCAGTCGAATGATGTATTGCAGCAGTTGACAGTGGCACTTCAGAGATTGGGTACTCCGAGGAGACCGTCACCACATCGTGACGATGAGAGGAGGGAAGCAGGATCTCGCAGAGCACCGAGGACAGCCTCACGGACAGCAGATAGGCCCACTAGGCCTACTTTTGTGAGACAGGAGGCCGAGGAGGCTATTGCAGAGGAGGAGCATGAGGAGTTGTTCACAGACACACTTATGGCAGCGAACGAGGAGTGGGAGTTAGTACCACCAGAGGTCAGAGAGAGGATTTCTTTTGACCGTTTTGTCACTCAGAGGCGAGAGCACCACAGAGGTCGACAGGATTGGAGACCTAGATACCAGAACAATGACCTAAAACATGCAACCAACAGGCTTAATCTAGCGATGTTCGATGGTAGTGGTAAGGTGACAGCCCAGGCATGGATTAGTAAGCTAGACACATTTCTTACATTGCGTCCGATGGCGGAGAGAGATGCAATCAGATATGCGACATTACATTTGGAGGGAGTAGCTTACGATTGGTGGCACCACGATATGGTGACCTTACAGCATGACAGGATCACGTCATACCAGGAGTTTGTGGACAGATTGGTTGAGCGGTTTGACAGGAAGGATCCAGAATCCTACTTCAGAGACTTGGCTCAGTTGAGACAGAGTGGCAGCTTGGAGTCTTATATTGGTGACTTTCAGAAGTTATCAGTTATGGTTCCGAACATTTATGAGAGGCGGTTGGTAGTGCTCTT
>VDFB02086315.1:0-25843 GCA_007258455.2 Sequoia sempervirens
GCAAGATCAGAGGGTGCTTTCGCCTTTCTATAGCAAAATCAGAGGGCGCTTCCGCCTTTCTGCAACAAAAGATTAGAGGAAAAGAACCTCTCAAAATGAAAGGGCGTATCCGCCCCTCTGCAGGAAACTTTATCAGATTTTTAAAAAAGAAAGTTGTACGCCCCACTGCAAGAAAGTGTTAGAAACAAACTTCTAAGTATACACCTAACTGCAGCAAACTATTAGAAGAAAATGAAATTGTCAGATATAGGGTGCTTCCGCCTTTTTGTAGCAGATAAGAGGGCGCTTCCGCCTTTCTGCAGTAAAGCAGAGGGCGCTTCCGCCTTTCTATGGCAAAGTAGAGGGTGCTTCCGCCTTTTTGCGGTAAAACAGAGGGCGCTTCCACCTTTTTGCAACCTTTTCCTACAAAATTCTTAGCAAAAATGAAGGTTAAATGCAAGAACCCGTTTGTGGGTCCCATCGGGCATGCCAGAAATGTGTACCTTAGAATTTTACCCTACTCTAATGTGCAAAATAACTAAAAACGCAAGTGGAAAAATACTAAGAACACTTCAAAGATTAGTCTAAAGAGTGATAAAACAAGGAAAATAGATGAAATACAAATGTAAATCGATTATACCTTCCTTGCTATTGAAAAATCCTTGGTTGGCCCTTGATTTAGATCAATTTGTGTGCTCCTTGGATGGCTTTTGATGTTACTAGATGCAAGATTGATAATGAAAAATGACTAAATGGATGGCTAAATGATAGCAAATGCTTGAGAATGCAAATTGGCAGTATAAGGTTGCTCAAAATGAAAGTGTTGAAAATTCCCTTGAGGAGGGGGTATTTATAGGAGAATTTGAATTCTCTAGAGAATTCAATGGTTGAGATTCATCCAACAAAGTCAAGATGAAGGGCTATGGTGGGTTGAGAACTCACAAGCCCTCTCATCTTGACATGTGGATGGTGAAGTGGCTAAGAGGAGATGAGGTGTAAGTGAGGTGGCCAAAAGGTACATGAGGTGGAGGAAGGACAAGTACCTTGCAAGTACATTGAGAGATGGGAAGAATCTTGGGTGAATAAAAGTGAATTTTAAATTCACAATGATTGGAAGAATTTAGTGGATAAGACAATGTTCCTACAAGGTGGGAGTTTGTCACATGTGACTTGATGTGACAAGTCAAAGGTTCTAGAAGATGTATGGGAAAAGGGGATTCTTGGAGGAATAAAAAGGAATTAAAAATTCCTTGGGGGATGGAGATAGTTGACCAAGGTACTGATTAAGATTAATTAATCAATAATTAGAAGATAAATGAGGATTAGAAGCCAACTTGCAAAAGTTGGAGGATGTGACACATCCTAATCAAGGATTAGGCATGTGCACATCCCTAACGAAGAAATTAGATGGATTAGGATTAGATGAAAATGACATGTGGGGAATTAAATAAATGTAATATTTATTTAATTCATTTGATGAAAAGGGGATTAAAGAGGGTAAGGTATTTAATTAATAAATACCATAGGGATTTGGCAGAATTAAGGATATTAATTAAATAATAGTAATATTACTTAATTAACTTGGATAAGAGGATGTTTAGATGAAAAGTGATAAATTTGGATCAATTAAGTGTCCAAATTTGGATGTCTACAATGTCTATCAAAACATAGTGGCAACCCATAGATTTGCAATCATACACAAAAATAGTTCATTTCCTTGTTTACGTAAATCGACCTTTATATAGTATTGTCCAACTTATGTTGAACAATATGCAATCGGCCAATCAGGTTGACTAAGATCCATTCATGGCATCTATGATTGTCCTAATGCAATGTAGATCCATCGTAAGTTCAAAAAGTTACAATGTACAAAGTAGCAAATTTGACCTCCTAGGGCCTGAAATAATACCCTTATGATATTAGTCACAAAAAAAATCCATTAACTTTGTGTTATGCCTTAGGTTGGAGATGTCATACACTAAGCCTCAATGATTCTTGTTCAGAACTGCAAGTTGGCTTAGACTAAACCTGCATGGATAATTCTTCATTGTATTCAGGGATGTTTGAAAAAATCCAATTATCAATGCTTCAAGGACATACATCATACTATCAACCACGTGGATGATCAATTGGATATCAAAGCCAATACCATAACCTATGCAGCTGAACGCTTCGATTGGGTACTGTTCAATTGGAACTGTTTTAGTTTACAGTTTTATCTTGCTTCAGTCCCATTTGGTACATGGCAGATTTATTAGACCATTTCTATTTTCATTTTTCCCTTCTTTGAAGGGCTAATATGTATCTTAATTAGATGGCTACTATGTAGTTGTACTAGTTATGGCTATTGTTTGCTCATAGCCATGGTTCTCTGTATTTTTCTCAACAACTTTGATTTAGTAAAAAAAGAAAAAAATGTGCTATGCAATTGTTCAAATAGACAACTTTTACCAACGAAAATTATGTAACTTTAGAATCAAACACACAGAATTAAAAAATGTAGTAATATGTATTATGACAATTCTACAACATAAATCCATTAAGTTAGTACTACAACAGCCCAAACTTGATATCAAGTTGACGTTCCATTAGAGAATTCCCTAAGAAGTTATGTCCTCAACCATAACCACAATTATACTCTACATTGTTGTTGTACCATCCATGTCACAAGAAACTCATTTCTATGCAAAAAGATAAAACAAGGTTATCATATGCCACAAAGACAAATGGAACTTATATTTTAGGGATTTCTTCTATTAGGATGTGGAAAGCTACTTTTGTTGGCATGTAAAACAAGGTCATAATTGGAATCAATAGAGTTTAGCAGTATTAAATAGTCAATATTTATTCTATTGTATACCCTTGTGCATGGACATACTGGATATGTGTATTAAGTTGAAGATTATAAATACTTGAATATTATCCTAGTTTGAGCTTAGCATGCCTTTAAATTCAAACTCCATATCTTTACAACAAAGCAAGTATATTATAAGCTCTAATGTCTAACTTGCATATTTGTATTCTAGATTTACAAATTTCTTTTGGTAGTTGAAACAGGAAATATGCAACAAATGGTGTGTTGTTTGGAAAAGAGGGATGAAAAATATTTAAATTAGTTCATAAATGCACTTGAGACTAGTTCCTCCAATCATTTTGCATGCATGGCACAAAGAGGAAATAACAATATCAATAAAAAACAATGTAAACTAACCCCATAAAGTGACATATTTATTTCAAAAGACTAATCATTTCATTCTAATGCAAGAAATGAATTAGAATACTGAACACAATCTTTGAATCTTACGTAGGAGGATATGGGTTGCTTCCCAATCCTCGTCCCATAAAGTTCTAGAGTTATCACAAAAAACTAATAGTAATACTAATCTTGTCATTCTAATGCAAGCAATAAAACAAATACTGAAAATGGTCTTTCAATCTTATCTGATCACTATGGGTTACCTTGCAATCTGTAGCCCCCAATAAAGAATAAAAATGTAATAGAATAAAAACATTGAAGTGCACAATAGAGAATACACTTCTAATAATGATTATGGTATGATGCATGTAAGCTTACACAACACAATGTGCAATGGATTCTCGTTGTTAGCTTTAATGAACCATAGACCATAAATATCTACAACACTCTAAAGTAAATTGTAAAATACATATAAGATAATGGATAGTGTAATTGCAAGTTGGAAAACATAGTGTGAGGTGAGTATATGTTCGCCAAAACACAATGGCATTCCATAGATAAGAAATCATACATATAAATAGTTCATTTCCTTGTTTATGGCTTGCCATGTCATTCCAATCACCATGGTGTTGGAATGTCATGACAATCCAGATCCACTATTATGCTTTGATAGTAAACACATAATGTTTTCCAATAGCCATATACATGCAGACTGATTGGAAGTTGGAAAACACAGTGTGAGATAAGTATATGCCTCCCAAAACACAATGGAAAGCCATAGATAAGCAATCATACATAGAAACAGTTCATTGCCTTGTCTATGGCTTGTCATATTATCCCAATCACCATGGTGTTGGAATTCTATGACAATCCAAATCTACTATTATGCTTTCATAGTAAGCACACGATGTTTTCCAACAACCATATACATGCATAATGTGATTGCAAGATGGAAAACACAGTGTGCGGTGAGTACATGTCTGCCAAAACATAATGGCATGACATAGATAAGCAATCATAGATAAAAACAATTCATTGCCTTGTCTATGGCTTGTCATGTCATTCTAATCACCGTGGTGTTGGAATGCCATGACAATCCAGATCTACTATTATGCTTTGATAGTAAACACACAGTATTTTCCAACAACCATAAACATGCATTCTATAATTGCAAGTTGGAAAACACAATGTGAGGTGAGTATATGTTTTCCAAAACACAATGGCAAGCCATAGATAAGCAATCATACTTACAAATAGTTCATTTCCTTGTCTATGGCTTGTCATGACATTCCAATCACCATGAAACCACATTTCTTTGAGGAAATTTTCAAATTGTTGACTACCTTGTCTCTATTGTTGCTTATTATTATGCTTACTAATATGATTTCATAGACAAGGTAGTGAATAGTTTGAAAAAATGCCTCAAAAAAATGTGGTCTCTTGGAATTCCATGACAAACAAATGCAATTATCACTCTAGCATGAATGAATTATCTTTGACAATAGTATTTGGTTGCATAGGTGGAGTTCCCTATAGTTGTGGGTATAGTTTCACAATATATTGTTGATACCTCTATTGAAGATGACAATATATATTTGCAAGACAAATTGTGTTGCTTGTTAAATAAGGTGTTTCCCACTTTCTAACAAAATTTGGTTAGGGGGTCTCCATCTTCAAATATCACTCTAATTATCATTATATATTTTGTAAAAATAGTGGGAGATGAGAATGTTTGCCAAAACATAGTGCCAAGCCATATATAATCAATCTCAAATAGAAATAGTTCATTTCCTTATCTATGGCTTGGCATGGCATTCCATTGACCATGAGACCACATTTCTTTCAGCCATTTTTCCAAATAGTTCATTGCCTTGTCTCTGTTGTTGCTTACTATTATGCTTTTATAGACAAGGTAGTGAACTGTTTCAAAAAATACCTCAAACAAATGTGCTCTCATGGAATGCCATGACAAAAAAATACAATTGGCAGCTGCAATTATCACTCTAGAATGAAGAAATTAATATATTTCAGAATAGTACTTGGTTGTGTAGGTGGAGTTCCCTATAGAACTTGTGGATATAGTTATTACCTATGCAATGTGAACTAACTGCATAACTACTTTTAGGTTGACTATGTCAAAAACCTATATTGTAATTTAAATTTTGGCATCTATCTAAGAGCATCTACTTATTAGTTATGCAATGTGAATTAATGCTTTTAGTTTGAAATATGTGTAATGCAATGAAATGGAAAACACAGGGTGTTTATAAAAATGCAACCCACATCACAACATACCCAAACCCTTGTGGTTTTCAAGCCTGTATATGTACGTGTGCATTACAAATAGCAAGAACACCAATTTCTTGACATTATCACTGATAATGAGTAAACTTGTTCAAAGTGGTGAAACACAATGTTAATGCTTATTGGGAAACAATGGGTGTTTATAAAATAGTGCCTTTCATTACATTCCTAAGGTCTAAATAACAAAAGCTTGTAAAGACATTCATTTTCTTTTCTGAAATTCTAAGATGCAAAACACTAGGTTTTACAAAACCTGCAACCCACTAAAATTTTGAAAACAATTTACAAACAAAAACCCTCATAACATTTTAAACCCCTTTACAACTAACAACCCAAATGATTAGAAACCCCTCAACTCACTTTTTTCAGTCTCCCCTTGCTCTCCAACCTTTCACTTGCAACTCCACTCTCCAACCTTTCACTTTCAACCTGCAGAATGAAAGAGCAGAATACACAGTGTCAAAGGTTGTTGGAAAAAATGGGTGTTTATAAATATGTGTTTCATTACATTCCTACAGTTTTAATAACAAAAGCTTTTGAAGACATTCATATGTTTTCTAAGATTCCTACGGTTTTAACAACACAACTATAAATCCACATTTCATTACATTCCTATGGTTTTAACAACACAACTATATACATACAAAAACACATGAAACAATACATAGAAACTTTCACCATTGCATACAGTCGGTTAGAAACACCTCACCTCAAGTCAGTTGGTTCTCTGCCTTGCTTACGGTGCGCCCTTGCTCTCCAACGTTTCGATTTCAACCTGCAGAATGAGAAAACCCAAAGCACACTGTGTTTTCCAAGTGTCTTTCAAGAATAGTACCTATTACAATTTAAGTTGCATGTCTTAATTAGATCACCGCCCTTCCCGTGCTTAACAGAGAGCTTCTTGCACAAGGCAAAAAAATGCTGGTGTAATTCGAGGACGAGACACCTCCTTGCTTTCTATGTCGTTTCCTTCCGTTGTTGGTTATGTCACTTCTATCATCCGTTCGGCAGGCCCTACACTACACCGTCTCTTCATGTTATATATGTCATATATGTCGTTATGTATATTTTCATACGTTTTTGTATGTACATAGGTGCTTTTTATCTAATAGTTAGCCGGCTCCAAATTAGCATACCTATAAAGAAACTACTTTTACGCATATAAGTAAAATTGGTAGTCAAAAATGTTGAAACATTTACATGTGTCGTGATTAAATTATCTTTAATATAAATCTATTAAACATGTGGCGAAGGCAGGAAGTGAGGCCAGCCACATGCACGTAACCGAGCAAGCTAATTTTTAAAATCCACGTTCACCCTTTTCGACAAAGCGTGCAAGTAGATTAAGCCTGCTCGCCGTTTTTCCCGTTCACTGTTTTTTTACGCCGTCCACCCCTTTTCACGCAAAAATTCATGCCGTCCACCGCTTTTCACGTAAGAATTCAACCGCTTCCGGTTAATAAATAATATAGTTTCCAGTTTAAAAGATAACCACCGTACGATCGATATATTGCCAATACACATTTAATTATTATTTTTATTAAACTCCAGAGGCTCTGACAAAGGGTCCAGTAATGGTGGAGTGCTGCTGTTTTCGATGAGATTCCCTAAATCCGCCTTGTCTCGAGAATACACACTTAATATGCCTTCCATGCAGCCCGGTTGTTCTTTAGGGTAATGCTTCTTGACAGTATTATCATCAATCCCAATGCACGCACAATGCAGCTCGGTTGTTCTTTACTGGAACGCTTCTTGAGATGGTTCTTTTTCTGGGTACTGCAGATACATTGGCGTCCAATTCCAATACACGCACAAAAATAATCAGAGGAGATAACATACTCTGATATTTTCGCCTCAATATCTAACTCGAAACAAAAATGTTTTATCATTAGAATATTCACCACACTAGCACAACATATTCAAAATTAAATGGAAGTAGTAATTTTCAAGTCTCGTTATTCCTCTCCGACACAAGTATTTCTGAGCAAAACGAAGATATTCGACTTCCACAAAGAAAACGTTGATAATCTCAAAATATCGAGAGTCTGCCCAACTTGGAAAGTTGATCGATGGCTCTAAACTTCTCAAATTAAAAATTTCTTCGAGATTCCAAGCATCTACCACCGCATGCTTCATTCAAATTAATATTATAGTTTTCCCTCTCCTTCCACCGCCCGCTTCACTTTTACTCCTCGGCCCTCCCAATTTCCATACAAACAAAACCTTCTTCCTGCAAATTCTGTGTACCAGCGCTTAAGCCGCTGCGGTTGCAGAAAATTAGCGAACGTCTTCTTGTAAAAAACGTGCCTCTCATAACCCAATATGCTTCATAAAGCGAGCCCCACATGACATGAACCATATTATCTATGGGGCAGTTCGATGAATGTTAAACCGTATTATTTATTAACCCAAATTTATGCAGATAATGGGACATACGGGGAAGATTTATTATTTGCTCGAGATTTAATCTGGTGTTTTTATGTAGTCGGAAAGCCTCTCGGCTTAAATAGTTAATTATTATTATATATTATAGTTTTTAATAAAATTATTAAATACATATAAAAATTTAACATATAAATATAATACAAAATATAATTATATTTATTATTATATATAATAGTATATATAAATTATATTATTATATCCCTCCCTATCTTTCTATCTATCTCTCTATCTTTACCTCTCTCTCCTTTTCTCTTCTCATATATCTCTATATCTCTCTTTCTCTTCCCATAATCTCTATCTCTCCCTACTTCTCTCTCCCTCCCTCCATCTTTATGTATCTATCTCTAATTCTCTATCTTTTTCTATCTCTTTATCTCTCTTCCTTTCCTCTCTCTATATATCTCATTATATATCTTTGTATCACTTTATCTCACCATCTATATCTCTCTATCTCTCCCTCTTCCTATATATCTCTCTATCTCGTCCTCTCTCTCTCCCTCTCTATCTCTTTGAGCTATCTCTCCCTCTCTCCCCCATCTTCTACTCTCTATCCCTCTTTACATATCTCTCTCCCTCTCCCCCCCTCTTCTTCCTCTCGCTCTTCTACCTATCTCTTTCCCTCTCCCTCTCTTCTCTCTCTCCCTCTCTCCCCCTCTTCTCTATCTCTCCCTTCTCTACCTATCTCTCTCCATTTCTCTCCCTCCTCTCTATCTCTCCCCTCTCTCTATCTCTCTCCATCTCTTCCTGCTTGCCCCTCTCCCTATCAACCTATCTATCTCTCTATCTCTACCTCTTTCTTCCTTTCTCTTCCCATATATATCTCTCTTTCTCTTCCCATATATCTTTATCTCTCCCTACTTCTCTCCCCCTATTTCTCTAGATCCCTCTCTATTTATCTATATATGATTCTCTATGTTTCTCTCTCTTTGTCTCTCTCTCTCCCTCTCTCTCTCTCTCTCTCTCTCTCTCTCCCTCCTTATTGCAAACATAACATGAGCCTGTCGGAAATGAAGCATGATTATATTCCTGATTCAAAGGTTTTATTTCATTCATGTTTGGATCCTTGTACCCGGATGCATAGTTGATTTGAAGCTATAACTTCTCCATTAAGACCTTTATTGCATACACAACATCATTTGCTAAATGGCCTATCAATTGACCAAAATTAATAATTAGTAAATATATGAAAAAATAGACCAAAATTTATCCTAATTGACCTTCCACACTTCTTCGGCACACCCATTGTACATTAAGGTGCGATAGCTAATACTTGTTCCACCATTTTCCTTCTCTGCCATTGGAGGGACTCCCACCCCATATGCCACGTAATACTCTGCCTGTGATTGTCGGGTAGGAAAGATTATTTTTAAGTGGGTTCCATGGGTTCGCGTGCAGTCTGTTTAAAGCAGTCTTCAGTGAGTATCTAATGTCCAAAGAAATTCGGTGGAAATGAAAAAAAGTAATGACGAGAAACGAACGGGCGAGAATTTTACGCCTTCTCTGAAGTCTCTTAAGCCAAATCTCGCGATCAACGGTTCAGCATGCAAGACTAAAAACAAACTCCACAACTACGTGGAATTTAGATGTGTGTAAGATTCCGGTAGGTTTGTGGGGCTCACGTTCAAATCCAAGGCGTTTGGGACGGCCGGGCTAACCGGCACACTCTAAGCGCTGACAGCTTAAGTGGCCGGGCCCACAAGCCTGTTAAATCAAACTTTCTCCGTTAACGCAGTACCCTGTGCGGTTCTCGTTCCCGTTTGTGTCCACCGTTAGAAACAAGTTTATTTCCCGTTTACACCGAGGGAGCTGTAAAATCTGCAGAGCCACTGTGTCTGGAAGCGAGCATGCCTTCCAATGTTTTCTATTGAGAAGCAAGCGGATCAGACCTCTTCTACGAAACTCGTTGCATCTTCAATGTCGGTCTGCTATTCTGAAGGGTAAATATATGGTTTGATGCAGGATTTTTAATCCCACATTGTGTGGAGTCAAAAAAATCAATTGAGAAAGGGACTATAAGTAGAGAGGCTTAAAAACTATATTGCAATGAATAGGAAATGAATTCTGGAGCACCAATCCTTCCTAACAAGTTTGGAGCAGCTACCATCGTGCATGGACAGTGGGGATATTGTAAACAAAATATGTTGCCCCAATCAAAGAACGCTGGATTCATCTCCAACCAGAACTTTGCATATCAGTAATGATACCACTCAAGTCCAAACACCTAATTTCTCAACATTAATCCAAGGAAATACCAATTATATCTCAATTTGGTTCTTATACATTATTTAATACAAATTGGGGAAGACATACTGTATTCCATTAATTTCGTTCTATTCTCATGTTGAATCCATTTGCTAAAAGTGTGCAAATTTTGTTCTATTCTCATGTTGAATTTGTTCGCTATCTTTCCAGTCAAAAGTGTGCTATAGAGAATAATTGATTTATTTGGTATTGATTTTGCTTTTGATTTTTATATTGCTTTGAGGTTTTGTATAGATGAAATTTTATCTAGTTTACAATTGCACGACTTTCATAAGACATTTTATCTAGTTTACAATTGCACGCCTTTCATAAGACAGCTTTTCAGACCCATTTATAATCGGTCATGGATTTAGCTTTAAACCTTTTTTTTAATATATTGAACACATAAATTTATAAGTCTTTTTTTTTATATATTGAACAGATAAATTTATAAGTCTTAAATGTTTTTTTTGAAAAGTTATTTTAAATTCAATCAATCACATTTAAACAAAAATATTGAATTAAAATATTTTAGAATTGGAAAAATAAATTAGTTATAAAAATATCAAAAGAAGGTAGTAATATAACTTTTAATTTAAAGAAAATATTATATACAAAGTTTTACATATTTCTAGTTTAGTCCTTTGTTGGACAAAGCTAATGAAAATAAAGGAAATCATGACAAGCTTGATAGGTTGTGGTCATGTCCCTTCCAAATTACTAGAATTATGGGCGATCATACCTACTAACTAAAAACTCTTATTAGAGAAGCTACTCCATTTCTAGTCAATGTATAGTTTTTAAACATAACATCAATTCTAGAAATAACTAAGGGTTGTAAAAGACTAGGTGTATTAATTGTCTTCCCTTTGTTCCTTTGACATACCAAGCATTCTACCACAAATGATTGAACATCACCTTTAAGTCCTTACCAAAAAACTTACTTGATTTGAGGACATGTTTTTGAAAATCCTGATCCCCAATTAGAGAAGGTCAAGAAGCTCTACCAAAATCTTGTGTTTCAAAATGAAGTTATTACATAGGTATAATCTTTGTTTAAACCATAAAGCATCTCCCTTTTAAAAAACTAATTTGAACTACTAGGATCAAGATGCAATTGTTGAAGGCGGCTCGGCTGGTCACGAGTTCTAGTCTCCCCCATCCCGTGGTACCGGAGGGCGTGTCGCGCCAGCGCCGCCGGTCACGTTAAAAAGTTTAGCAGGCGCACTTAAAAAAAAAAGAAAAAAAAAAGATGCAATTGTTGAAGGAGATTCCTTGTAGCAACATCATTCTACCATTTTTTGTCGGCTTCTTCCACCTAATCTACTTGTAATATTGAAATATCACACAATAATGCCTCATCCTTTTCTTCCTTCCTAGATAATGCATTTGCCACATATTTTCCTTCTATTTCTTATATAAAATCTCAAAGTCAACCCAACATCTTAATGAACCATTTTTTATTACTCTTTGGAAGATAATATTTCCTCTAAAAATATTTGGGCTATATCATGATTAGTCTTAACTTCAAAGTTTCTACCCATTAGATATGTCCTCCACAACTTTATTGCATGAAGAATGGCTATCGTTTCCTTCTCATAAATGGGCTTGAGTTGATTGTTACCCTTTAATTGACAACTCTCAAAAGTAATGAGCCTAGCCTCCTACATGAGAACTACAACTATATCATTCCCTGAAGCATTAAATTGTACAACAAAATCATTGGTGAAGTTTGAAGTGGATAGAATTGGAGTGGTACACAAAGCCTCCTTCACTCTCTCAAATGATATATTAGCTAACTCATTCTATTGAAAACTATTCTTTTTACATAGAGTTATGAGGGGTTCTTCTATATAACCATAGTTCTTCACAAATCTCCAATAACTTATCGAGTGACTCTTAAGAAACCCATCAATTTCTTAATTTTTTTTGTAAAAAGATCATCTATAATAACCTTAATTTTTTAGGATCAATCTTAATTCCTTCATGTAACACTATGTGTCCCAAGTACTCCACCTATTTGAGACCAAAATCACACTTGGAAGGCTTAGTATAGAGCTCTAGTGATCTTTGATAATTTGCAATGCTTTATCTACATGGTCCAAATGTTCTTCTCACCTTTCTATAAATCAATATATTATCAAAGAACAATAATTTAAACTTCCTAAGAAGTTCCTCAAAGATGAAATTAATCAAGATTTATAACGTAGATGGAAAATTCGTAAGACCAAATGACATCACAAGAAACTCAAAATGACCCTCATGAGTCCTAAATATTGTCTTGGGAATATCCTCTTTCTTAATTATATGTTTTTTATAACCTAATATAAGATCTAGTTTTGTAACATATATAGCTCCATTCAATTCATCTAGTAAGTCATTACTCATTGGAATAGGAAACTTATCTTTGATGTTATAGATGTTGAGCATTCTATAGTCTAGGCACATGTGCCAAGTTTGATCCAAGTTTTATTCACCATCACCACAAGAGAGGAGTAAGCACTTTATCTATGCTTGATTTAATATCAACCTCTAGCATCTCTTGAAAAATATTTTCAAACTCTCTTTCTTATATACATTGGTACCTGTAAGGCCTAATCTTGGGTGGTTGGCTTATAAGAACTAATTGTGTGGCATGATCATGATTCCTCTTAGAAGGTAGTACTTTAGGCATATTTTCAAAAATAGATAAAAAATGTAATTAAAACATATTAGGTGAATGTGCACTAAAATGAGTGCAAAAATATAAGGTGAAGATTATAAATTTGACAATATTTTACTTCCTCCAATGAAACATTCTTCTTTGGTTGAAAAATAAAAATAAACATGATCACTATCCTCAATAAAAGTGCTTGGAAATAATACCATATGATATAATAAGAAGATTGAATCATCTCAAACTTATTATCTATTGTGGGACACCATGCACGGGGGATTCACTCGGCACCTGGGAAATATTATACCACATTATTTCATAGAGGCTATTAAATTTTAAAATAATTAAGACCAATATACCGCTAAGTATTTAGAGATGGAGGGGTTACTTTAAATTATTATTATATACCTACTAGTATGATATTATAATAAATAAATTCATTGTCAGAGATACTGAAATGTGTTACAAATCACTTGTTATTAATATTATACAATGTTAGATTTAATTATTTATCCCATGTGTATTAGGAAGTAGTGGTTGTAGATAACTAGTTTATTTTTATATCTTGCGGTTCTTAGGCAAGAGAGATACATGTTGATTATTTATGTTTACGATATCAATATAGAGATATAACATGAAGCATCTTCTTCCAAAGGAATATCTTGTGGTGTTTCCCTACCTCAATGGTTTATTCTATTTTTTTTTAGTACATTTCCATTATTAGCTATGTATATTACATTTTATTTATGTTAATTTCATCCAATGTTTGAGCTTTGATTTGGGTAAACTAGGAGTAAATTATAAACAATGAAATTGATATGTATGGAGACATTCAATCCAAAACACTTCAAATTAAACTATTTTTAAAAGGCTTACACAACTCATAATCCTAAATATAAACCTAACTAGCACATAAGTTTTTCATAATTGCTACATTTGAAAAATGGATACATGGCTATCTAATTTAGAATAATTTCTTCTCTCCCTCCACCAACTAACAACTAATACTACCTTCTCTTATATAAAATAAATATATATAGTCACATAACCTATTTTTTTGGTGCAAGGGCATGTGTATTCTTGTTTTATTAGTCAGATTAGCATACAATATTTCTACTTAATACTCCATATATGTCATTTAGGATTTCCTTGTGTATAATAAATAAAATCCATATAAAATTATCCTTGAAACATACATGACAAAAAATATCTTAGAAAACCATTCAATTCAAGAATCTTATAACACTTTCTAGTCCTACAACATGTTTATTTAATGTATATCATACATCAAAACTTCCCAATTTGAACCATGTTATAAGTTATAACTATATGGGATAAAATCCATGCTAGTGAATGTAGATAAATCTTAACAAATAATGAACACATCGATGGAAGCATTAACTTTGTTATTCTATAACTAGGTTGATAGAAAACAACATATGGCAAGTTATAAATATCCCATGCTAGTATAAATGATTTTATACAAGGATGAGCTATTTTAGATTGATAAAAACTATTCACACGCATTAAAACTAATATTTTCAAACTGTTTAAAGGATGCATGTTGTCCCAAATAGTTAAAAAGATATATTTTAAAGAATATATATATCTCAAAAACATAAAAATATTATGATGCATATGCATAAAAGTGGTTTCATACACAATGAGAATGCCTATAATATATTTTTATGCTCCATGTAGCCTTGACACATTTCTAGATTCATTGATACAAAATGATCAAAATAAACATGAAGCTATTCCATTTCTAGAATTGATGTTCTATTATACATTGACTAGAAATGGAATAGCTTCTATAATAAGAGTTTGTAGTTAGTAGGTATGGTCACTCATAATTCTAGTAATTTGGAAGGGACATGACCACAACCTATCAATCTTGTCATGATCTATTTTATTTTCGTTAGCTTTGTCCAAGTAAGGGACTAAACTAGAAATATGTAAACCTCTGACCTTAGCTCTTTTATCAAATGAACATTTAACAATTTCCTAATGTTTAAAAAATAAAATAAGTTATGTCACATTTCTCTTCCAAGTGTAGTAGTTGAAGAAATCTAGCCTCTACTTTCTCATCTATTTCAACGTAATCATTTATAATTTATAAAGTAGGGATTTTCAAATTGATAGCGAAGATAGGATCCATCCCATATACTAGATGATAAGGTGGGGTACCTAAAGAAATTTTAGTTCTAACCTTATCTACCCATTATTTATATTAAAATTTGGCATGCCATTCTCTCAAATTTTTATCCAATGGTTTCTTAATGATACCAATAAAGTTCTTATTGGTTGATTCTACAATATTGTTCCATTGTAGATATTAATTTTAAAAAAATATCACTAATATACCATGATCAAAAGCCCTATTGAAAAAAAATGAAGAAAAAGTATGGTCATTGTCACATACCAAAGAAAGAAAACATTAAACCTAGTAATGTGACGTTCTTTCAAAAACTTAGTTACGGGATTTCAATTATACATTGTTTGCATGATCGAACTTCAATGCATCTTGTACAACAATATGTAGTAGTAAAGATATACCTATGTCTAACCAAAAAAAATGGATTAATCGTACATGATGAATTTAAGTCCATTGGGCAAAGGAATGAATCTTCATGATTTGTTGTACTTTCAAAGCTAAATTCTCCTGTCTTGAAGTAGAAATTTGGTAAATGTGACATGAATAAACATGGATACGTGCATCCTTGAAGAACAGCAGACCGACATTGAAGATGCAACGAGTTTCGTAGAAGAGGTCTGATCCGCTTGCTTCTCAATGGCAAACATTGGAAGGCATGCTCGCTTCCAGACACAGTGGCTCTGCCGATTTTACATCTCCCTCCCTGTAAACGGGAAATAAACTTGTTTCAAACGGTGGACGCAAACGGGAACGGGAACCGCACAGGGTACTGCGTTAACGGAAAAAGGAAAAGTTTGATTTAAACGGCTTGTGGGCCCGGCCACCGAAGCTGTCAGAGCTTAGAGTGTGCCGGCTAAGCGCGGCCGTTTGGGACTACACAAGTCTTTTGACTTGTCGTATGTGGAATCATGAGCAGCAAGTTTTGGGATTCCAATGTCGCAACGCAAATTAGATGCGATTCTTTATCGTTGTTCTTTAAGTTAAAAAAGAAAAAAACGTGACCGACTATGGCCGTTGGAGTATGGAAGTTGAAGGGCTTTCCAAATAAGTCTATTGTCGTCCGTTCAACGAAGGTGCGAACCGGGGGCTGTAGTGTGCAGGTTGGAGGGCTCTTCTATCAAGTTCATTGTTGTCGCTTCCAGGAAGTTGCCGACTGGGGGTATTGTGAGGCGATAATGTCACGGGCAGGGGAAAAGAGCGGTGGGGATTTTGTGGGGGTTATATATAGTAGTCCCGCATGGGTCTAGACAAATACAAGACAATGATAATGGCCGGATATTTGCCAATGCCTCAAGACACAGTTGCGGTGTTTAACAGACGAGATGCACTTGAGCACTATGGCCAGAGCATGCTGTCACGGGTAGCTCTTTTTCGTAATGACATTTTGAATTTGGAGAGAGTTATCTCAGATCAAAAACAAGGGGTTCTTGAGTTTTTGAATTATTATTTAGTGATTCATGGAACGATCATCACTGCAATATTTTCAGCGCAAGTTATCCACATGGAAATGCACTGTACAACGTGGTGGGCATTACCTTTTCTGACAGCTATCGCTTCTTTTGGATTGATACCAGCAATTGGCGCGAATCTCTTTCGCCATTTTATTGCATTTTCCGACAGACAACTCGTCACCCACGAACTTAATGTGTTTCTTACCAGACATTTGGGTAGCATTGAAGGTGACTTACTACGGAGGAGTAACCCTGTGCTTTTCTTCACCATATGCAACATGGGTATGCAAGCACGTATTAGAGGGAAGCTGTCAGTAAAATTGCAGTGTGTTCAAAGCATTGCGGTTTTGGTATTATTAACTGTTTTTTCCATTATTATTTTAGTCGCCTGCAAACGTCTTAGCTGTTGAAAAGTTTTTCCTTTGTTTCATTACTACTTTCATTTGTTCATTTGAAGATTTTCTTAGGTTTTTTTATGTTTTAGTTCACATGTAACTCTCTCTTGTGTTATTGTATCTTGTCTTGTCTATTTTATGTCATTGTAAAAGTTAAACAGCATAAAAGTTAACTTATTTTTTTGTTCAAAATTTCAATACAGAATTGTTATGAAAGAATTTGGGCTAAATGAGTATTTATTTTAACACTGATAATTTTATACAATTGAGCAATTTATTGTTAATGCCTTGAAATTTTTCCCATAGGCATATTGTTTTCAGTCTGCAAAGAACTTCAATATGCGTTTGATTATATAAAAACCCATGGGAGTAGACGTTTTAATATGAGCGAATTTTGATCAATTCAGCAATATACATTTCAAGTTGTGTATCAATTACATCTTACTATGAAAATGGTAAGGTTTACTTGTTTTTTATGGGACAAATTTTGCATTGGGTCTTTTCCAATTGATAAATTGCTGGGACCAAAAGCTTTCTTAGATTTTTATGGGGCAGATCTTGCTTTGGATCTATGCATAATTTTTCAATATTTAGTGAATTGTTTACACATTATTCAGAGGTCCTTGCCATGTGTGGTTATAGTGGCAGGACATTTTAGTATTCAAAAGTTTCTAATTGAATATCAAAAGCACTTTTACTGGCCTATTATTCATCACTATGTACAAAAATCAGTTTATGTATGTGTTATTTATAATCCTTTCAATAAAACAAAAGGTTTGTAAACTATTTTACCCCTTCCAAGCAAACCTTGGGAATTTTGGTATTTGGACTTACTAGACATATTATAAACAACGATCAATTGCACACGAAGGATTTAGTATGGGAATGCACAAACTTGGAGATACCAATATTGTAATAAATCAATTTACACATTTAACAGAATACTCCATGACATGAGTTTGCACATGGCATCTATATTTATTTGGAATTATCTTAATTCTTTTTTCATTCCAACTCAATATCTAGCAACTGTTCACACATGGTCTGTACTGTTCCATCCCAAATTTTAATGAAAATAGTAGATTTGCAACAAAAATAGCAATTTTCACCAGATTTGAAACATAAACAATAGCCTTAACCCAACTAAATCCAAAAAACAATAATTAATTATACTCAAATAGCATAGGTCAACTATAGTCAACGTGTGCACTTGCACAAAATGAATCTAACTCCAACAACAATTAATATTGATTATGATCTGATCTCAACAACAAAAGGACTGTGAGAACAGTCATTACAACAGCAACAACACTTACAAATCTGCAACAAACGATGCACTCACAGAAAGGCTGAATTGTATTGCAAACTTGAAGCTCCAATGCCCTTAAGAACCAAAGGGTTTTTGTTCTCTAAATCTAGAAATCAATGGGTTTTCATCCACTGATCACACAGTCTCCTATGGGTTTTCATCCATAGTAGATTGCTTGAACACAAAGTGCTCAGAAGATACAATAACATAACATGGATAATGACAATTGAAATTTTTTCCTTGTATTATATGCTACCCACCCAAAAGATCAAACTAGTCAGCCTAGACCCAAAATGGCGTGAAGGCCCAAACTTGAATTTTACATGCTACATCATAGGTCGGCCTTATAGGCCTTACAAACTTTCCCATTGAAGGTTTGGAGTTTCTCCTTCCTTTTGACTTGGCACAAGTTAGGCGGTAGCTCCAACCCTCAATCCTCATTGTTTTGTTGAGTCCATTCTATTCTTTCGCTTTGGCACTAGGTCAGGTGATATCCCCGAATCCCTATCCTTGATCTCTGACAACACTTTGGCATGCATCAAGTGTAGCAACTCCAATTCCCAATCTCCAACAACACTTTGACATGCATTGGCAAGCAACTCTAATCCCTAATCTTCAACAACTCCATGGCATGTGTCAAGCAACAACCTCAATCCCTGAACTCCAATAGCTCCTAGACACAAGTCAAACAACAACTCTAATTCTTGAACTCTGACATCACCCTAGGCAAGCAGTCTTTTATTTGTTTTTTCAAAAAGGGACATGACAAGTCCTCCCTCTCCAAGATTGCTTGTCGTCAAGAAATGCGTATTAGGATGCACGAGAATCTCAGGCCTTTCCCATGTGGTATCTTCAATTGGTAGGTTTTTCCACCTAACTAGATACTCGGTGATGCTCTTGTTCCTTAAGATTTTTACACAGCTATCCATCATTGCTTTTGGGATCAAAAGCAACTTATTCCCATTGTCTAAGGGTGGCAGCTCCTCTGAGGGCGTAATGTGTTGACCAAAGACTTTCTTCAAACAAGACACATGAAAAATATTATGAATCATTATGAATTTTGTTGTCTTGTGGAAGTTCCAACTTGTAGGCCACTTCATTGATCTGCTTCACAATTTTGTATGAGCCATAGTATTGGGGTTTGAGCTTTTCAACTCCACTCTTCTTAATAGAATTTTGTTTATATGACTGCAATATCAAGAAAACCAAGTCTCCCACCTCAAAGGACCTCTCTATTCTTTTCTGATCTGCATAAGTCTTTTGCTGATTCTATGGCTACTACAAGTTATCCTTTAGTGCCCTCAATATCTCTTGATTGTGATCCATCAGGTCCCCTACCGTTGGCACTCTATTATCTGAAAGCAATAGATCAGTGAAAGATAGTGCATCATAACCATATAGAGCCCTATAAAGTTTCATCCTAATAGACATGTGGTTTGAGGCATTGTAGCAATATGTCATGCCCCTAAAATAGCAACACTAAAAAAAGCCCAAACATTGAAATGCAAATGAATAAATAGAATTGTAACAATATAAATATTAAAAACATATATAAATAAATATTAACAATTTAATATTATTATTATTCTATATATATATATATACAGAATAAAACAGTCACCCATAGTTAGCAGCGATCATATATAATATAAGGTAAGAACCTTAATAGCAGCACTTGGAGTGATCCGGTGGATATTTTTCAGTGAAATTTGAATTTTCTCATATCTCTCTAGAATCTACACCATCAGAAAGAGCTCAACGTCTTGATTCCAACGCAACTTGAACGGGGCGAAAAGGAGTCCGTTTGCTCAAGTTACGGCCAGTCAAACTTTGGGTCAAACTGCCATCAAGGGTCGTCCAGGAAGCAAAAAAAATGATCGTCTCAGAAATTGACAGAAGCACTGTCAAGTTGAAGATCTCGTCAAGACAATTCCGACAACATTCGTTTCGTCGAAATCCGACACCGTATGCTTGAGATATGAGCAGTCAAAGATGGTTGACTTTGCTGGCATTAGCATGGTACAATCAACACACAGTCAGCGTTCTCAGCCAATCACCGATTGACACGTGTCATATTCGGGTGGAAAAAGGCCATGTGGCACATTGTTGGGTGCCACATGGAGGGACACATCATCATTTTGGAGGCTACGTCAGCAACAGTTGGCATACACGTCAACGACATCAACCAATTAGAACTTGCCACGTGGCACCCTCCTGGTGCTACACGTGGCCCTGTCTTCACTTCTCATCGTCGGCGTCGGTTGTATATGTTAACAAAAGGGTATACCGGCTCACGTGGGGCTCGAACTTGAGACCCCGAGCTCGCCGAATTGGCCGGCGGCCATTGCACCACCCACATACATGTTTAAAATAGGGGAACGTTTTCTTTTGTTATAAAGCAAGCGAGATTTCAGTTCAAAATGGACGGCAGAGGGGCCCGACCTCCTAACCGCCCGCCTCCAAATCCGTTGAGCCACCAACGTGCCATTGGTTCGGCTTATAATACGGGTGGCATTGGTTCTTAATAACCCCTTTTGGACCGAAATTCCTAATTATCTAACTAAATAGTTATTTAGTTAGATATTAAATTCAATTTAAAATAAATAAAACAAACCCCAACAATAAAAGCTTGAATGTAATATGTGACAGGGCATAGAAACCATTTAATTGTTTTTTTAGGGGATTTGTTTCGATAAGGGGGATTTTTTTCAACATTTTGCTATGTAAGGGGGATTGAGTTAAAATTCCCAAATCAATTGGTTTTTCACCAATTTGGGAATATTTGTAGTATAAAAAGGGGGTAGAAGAGAGTTTTTAAAAAATGAGATAGTTGTGAAACCAGGTGATGCGAAATAGGGAGATTTTCTAAGGAGATTATTTTGAGCCTTTTTGTAAGTTGGAGTATTGTCATGCTGCCAAAGTGCTCTTGGTGCAATTGTAATTCTGTTTTGGAGATTAATCGGATCAGTCTCACTCTATTGGAGCGGACCCGGAGACGTAGTCATGTTTGTGGCGAACTCCGTTATCAGATCGTTTGCACTCTCTCTCTCTCTTCTTCCTTCTCAATTTCGTTCTTTTCACCTTCAATTTTTAATGCATAATTTCAATAATGTATGCATGAATTGTATTTCTGCTTAATTCACATGTTAATGTGTTAATTTTGTTTATGTAATTTGGATTTCATGATTTGTAAACATTAAGCATTCAAATGC
Source organism: Sequoia sempervirens (assembly GCA_007258455.2). NCBI lineage: Eukaryota > Viridiplantae > Streptophyta > Pinopsida > Cupressales > Cupressaceae > Sequoia > Sequoia sempervirens. The sequence goes on from VDFB02086315.1 coordinate 21,344, forward strand.
AATTAGTCTAGATCCTAATCAGATCAAGTGGTATCAGAGCTTTTGGTGACTATTATTGCAGTTGGTTTTGAATGCTAAGAAGATCCAGGATTCAGAAGGGCGAAGGAAGGCTTGAGGAATTTAATCCTGAGATCGGGAAACGAAGAACTTTTTCGAAGATGTCTGTGTCTGGAATGGAGGTACCCGAAGAACTCAGTGAGCAGGAGTTTCGAAGAGCTTTTTGGCAGATGAAAGCTGCATTGGAGATGCTTCTCAAAGAAAGGGAAGAATGCATGAAACGTGAAGAAGATCATGGAGACAGTAAAAGCAAGAAGAAGCAATCAGGAGGTGGTGATGAACCCCCAAAATCTCCTCCGTCTACTCCTCCTTCTTCTCCTCATTCTCCTTCTTCTACACATTCTCTTTCTAGTAATCCTTTTAAGGGTGTAAATAAGCCTCAAATTAAACTGGATGTTAAATTTGAACTACCTAAGTATTGTGGTGAATTAGATGCTAAAAAACTAGATGATTGGATTCAGCAAGTAGAAGTTTATTGTAGAGTCCAAAATCTCTTTGATGATGCTTCTAGGATCCAGTTAGCTACTCTTCGGTTGGGAGGTTCAACTCTTACCTGGTGGGAGAGTAGGACTAGAGCAGAAATTTCACACATGGTAGAGTCAATTTATCTTGGTTAGAATTCATTAATGCTCTTAAAAACCAATTCTACCCCTTAGGTCACATGCAGCAATTAATGATGAATTGGCAAGTGTTTAAACAAGGGAAAGGTCAAACTGTCCAAGAGTACACCCATGAATTCAGAAAGAAGGCTATTGCATTAAATGTACCTTTGTACACCTAGGATACTTTGTTAAAGTACATAGGAGGTCTTCACTCATATCTTAGACATTCTATTTTGGTTTTGAACCCTTGTAATTTGGATGAAGTGTCTGTTCAAGCTACACACTTAGAGTCAAGGGGAAAGGGTTCTTTCATTGATAATGATAACTCTGTAAAGAAATCTTCTAAGGTTGCAGAGACAGGGAAAGGAAAGAAGTCAACTACAGTCAAAAAGGATGACAAACTTTCTTGCTCTCATTGTGACAGGAAGGGTCATGATGAAGATCACTGTTGGAAGTTGCATCCCGAATTGAAGCCTAAGTGGGCTCAGAGACAGAATCAGAAACAAAAGGGTAAGGAGAAAGCCACAAATGTTGTTATGGATCTTGGTTCCGATTCTGATGATGAAACTAAAATAATAGCTATGGGTATGAAAGGTAAAGCTCCTCTTTCTAGTGTTTCCTTTGATAGTTGTGCTTCTGCTTCTAAAGTTAATGATGTCTTTGAAGATAAGAAAAGGAATGAGCTGTTTCATTTAAGGGTTGTTGCTAAGAACATTAAAATTGATGCACTCATAGATAGTGGTTCTCAAGTTAACTTAATTTCTGAAGATGTTGTAAGAAACTTGGGATTGGAAACTACACTACATAAGAAACCTTATCCGCTAGGCTGGATTTGTGAGAATGATAAGATGCAAGTAACAAGACAATGCACTTTGAAATTCACAATCACAAGTAAGTTTGTGGATGAAGTACAATTTGATGTGGTTCCACTAGATATCTGTGGGATAGTTCTGGGTAGCCCTTATTTATATGATCGAAAAGCCATTTTCTACAGGGAAAAGAATCATTATCATTTGTTTAAATATGGCATTCAGTATATTGTACATTCTCACAGGATTAAGACTGGTCGTTCTTTTACAAACAGGGTGATTAATGCAAGTAAAGATTTAACTCTTATGTCTGTCAGCACAGGTGGTTCTAGACAGGAACTTGGAGTAGCTAACCAGGGTCAGATGTCACAGGATGCACCCACAGTACATCATGAGGGAATGGTGATTGAAAGCATTGATGGATCCTTGGGTAAAAATGTTTATGTTGTGAAAGATTAATATATTGTTGATTTATTCTCTTTCATCTCTGCATTATTGTTCAGCTTGATGCTAGTCAATATTTGTTGGTTAGTGGCTACGACAGTTGATGTAGATGCTTATGGAAGTGATAGAATGATGTTTATGATCAACAATGTTGTTGCAGTCTTTGTTGTGATTGTGAGTCAGGTATACAGATGTACAGAGGATACAGGACAAGTGGGGAGGCCAAGTCCTCACTTAATGTCAGAATAAATGCCACTTTTGGAGGTCCAAAAGGTCTTCAATGGGGAGGCCTGATCCGGTGAAATTTTTCAGTGAAATTTGAAGTTTCTCATATCTCTCTAGAATCTACACCATCAGAAAGAGCTTGACGTCTTGATTCCAACGCAACTTGAATGGGGCGAAAAGGAGTCCGTTTGCTCAAGTTACGGCTAGTCAAACTTTGGGTCAAACTGCCATCAAGGGTCGTCCAGGAAGCAAAACCGACTGCCCCGTAAATTGGATCAAGCAGGTCGTCGGCGATCTCGCCGCATCTATTCGCAATGCTCCTCGCTTTCAATAAATCACACCGTGATGTTTGAGATATGAGTAGCCAGTTGCGGTTGACTTTGTCGACATCAACATGGTACTAACAATACGCTAGCTTCCGCAACCAATCACCGCATTAACACGCAGTCATCTTCGGTGAAAGGCCATGTGGCACATCATTGGGTGCCACATGGTGGGACACATCATCATTTTGGAGGCTACGTCAACAATAATTGGCATACATGTTAGCGACATCAACCAATTAGAGCTTGCCACATGGCACCCTCTTGGTGTGACATGTGGCCCTATCTTTGAATCTCATCATCAGCATCAGTTGTATATGTTAACAAAAGGATGTATCGGCTCACGTGGGTCTCAAAATCGAGACCCCGAGCTCACTGAATTGACTGGTAGCCGTTTCACCACCCACATACATGTTTAAATAGGGGAACGCTTTGTTATAAAGCAGCTAGATTTCAGTTGAAAAATGGACGCGAGGCCCAACTCTCCTAACCGCCTCCAACTACCGAGGCCACCAACGCGCCATTGGTCTACTTTGTAATACGCGTGGCATTGGTTCTAGTTAACCCTTTGGGACTGAATTATCTAATCCAATAGTTATTTAATAGATATTAAATTCAATTTAAATAAACAAACCCCAACAATAAAAGTCCAATGTATTATGTGACAGGTTAGAAACCATTTAATTGTTTTTAGGGGATTTGGTTTTGGATAAGGGATTTTTTTCAACATTTTGCTATGTAAGGGGGATTGAGTTAAAATTCCCAAATCAATTGGTTTTTCACCAATTTGGGAATATTTGTAGTATAAAAAGGGGGTAGAAGAGAGTTTTTAAAAAAGGAGATAGTTGTGAAACCAGGGGATGCGAAATAGGGAGATTTTCTAAGGAGATTATTTTGAGCCTTTTTGTAAGTCGGAGTATTGTCATGTTGCCGAAGTGCTCTTGGTGCAATTGTAATTCTGTTTTGGAGATTAATCGGATCGGTCTCACTCTATTGGAGCGGACCCGGAGACGTAGTCACATTTGTGGCGAACTCCGTTATCAGATCGTTTGCACTCTCTCTCTCTCTTCTTCCTTCTCAATTTCGTTCTTTTCACCTTCAGTTTTTAATGCATAATTTCAATAATGTATGCATGAATTGCATTTCTGCTTAATTCACATGTTAATGTGTTAATTTTGTTTATGTAATTTGGATTTCATGATTTGTAAACATTAAGCATTCAAATGCAATTAGTCTAGATCCTAATCAGATCATGGAGTTTTTAAAGGAGAACTTGTCTTGGGCTGCTAGGACAACTAACATTCATTTGGCCCTTAGACTAGACTATATCACTAATTTTTGAGAGAGTCTATGATGAGATTGGCAATGCCCAAAATCAGTTGTAATAACTAGTCTAGATACAAATCTTTTCCCAGCCTAATCAATGTCTACACTAATAGCTAGAGACTCGGTATAGTTATTCATTTGACATTTTAATTCCTTGGGAAGCCAAAACACAGGTTTACCCTGGCTATCTATACCAGTAGCTCCTGATTTCCCAGGTCTACCTACCAAGAATCCATTACCTTCCATTTATGTGTTATTCAAATGTCAAGAAGCAAAACAATTAACTTGTGAACAACCCTTCCTTTGAGGGGAGGGCTTGCCACATCCCATTAAGAGTAGAACTTTACAACTTAAATCCAGCTTAAAAAGAATGGCATATTTGACTTTGTAGATGGCTGTTATTTGCTTGAAATGGATTTGGTAAGTTTCATGATACTCTCGGCTAGTTGGCCCCATGCTCAATGAAATTTGAGGCCTTATATTGGAAAAATAAATATATTTCTTTGCAGCCAAATAATCCAATACTGAAAGAGGGGTAGAGAGACTGTCATTTTAAGAGTAACAAAGTGGAAGTTTGCACTTTTCCAACTTTCATAAACCTTGGTGACAAACTTGAGATTAGCAATCGGTCTCTGAAATGAGAAGCATTGTTTTCAAACCTTAGTAGAATAGGAATATGTATGATGTAAGTTGTCTATGTGTTCCTCTTCAAAA